>JAQZBX010081354.1:0-13686 GCA_029593785.1 Cabassous unicinctus | reverse complement strand
GGACTTTTCTTTGCTGGGAGATTTTTGATGATGGATTCAATCTCCTTAATTGTGATTGGTTTGTTAAGTTCTTGTATTTCTTGTAGCGTCAGTGTAGGTTGGTTGTGCGTTTCTAGAAATTTGTCCATTTCATCTAGGTTGTCTAGTTTGTTGGCATATAGTTTCTCATAATATCCTCTTATGATTCTTTTTATTTCTGGGAGGTCATTTGTAAATTCCCCCTTTCATTTCTCATTGTATTTATTTGCATCTTCTCTCTTTTTTTCTTTCTTAGTCTCATGAGGGGTTTGTCAATTTTATTGATCTTCTCAAAGAACCAGCTTTTGCTTTTGTTGATTTTCTCTATTGTTTTTCTGTTCTCATTTTCATTTATTTCTGCTCTAATCTTTATTATTTCTTTCCTTCTGCTTGCTTTGGGATTGGTTTGCTGTTCTTTTTCTAGTTTCTCTAGTTGTTCACTTAAATCTTTGAGTTTAGCTCTTTCTTGTTGTTTAATATAAGCATTTAGGGCTATAAATTTCCCTCTCAAGACTGCCTTCGCTGTATCCCGTAAGTTTTGATATGTTGTGTTCTCATTTTCATTTGTCTCAATATATTCACTGATTTCAGTTGCAATTTCTTCTTTGACCCACTGAATATTTAGGAGTGTGTTGTTCAGTCTCCACACATTTGCAAATTTACTTTTTTCCTGTCTGTTATTGATTTCTAGTTTCATTCCATTATGATCTGAGAAGGTGCTTTGTATAATTTCAATCTTTTTATATTTATTGAGAGCTGAATTGTGACCTAACATGTGGTCTATCCTGGAGAAAGATCCATGGGCACTTAAGAAGAATGTATAACCCGCTGAATTTGGATGCAGTGTTCTGTATATGTCTGTCAGGTCTAACTTCTTTATCATATTGTTCAAGTTCTCTATTTCCTTGTTGATCTTCTGTTTAGTTGTTCTATCTAATGATGTGAGAGGGGTGTTGAAGTCTCTGACAATTATTGTAGAAATGTCTATTTCTCCCTTAAGTTTTGCCAGAGTTTGTCTCATATATTTTGGTGCACCCTGGTTAGGTGCGTAGATATTTATGACTGTTATATCTTCCTGGAGGATGATCCCTTTTATTAATATATAATGGCCTTCCATATCTCTTATCACTTTTTTTGCATTTAAAGTCTGTTTTGTCTGATATTAGTATAGCTACCCCTGCTCTTTTCTGTTTACTATTCACATGGAGTATCTTTTTCCAACCTTTTACTTTCAGCCGGTTTGTATCCCTGGGTCTGAGGTGAGTTTCTTGTAAGCAGCGTATTGATGGCTCATGTTTTTTTATCCATTCTGTCAGCCTGTATCTTTTGATTGGGGAATTTAAACCATTCACATTCAAATATATTACTGAAAATGCACTATTTACTTCCTCAATTTTATTCTTAGTTTTCATATGTCATCTTATTTTTGTCTCTCTTTTTACTCTTTTGGTTATCCTTTCTGCTTTTCTTTCTTCTATACTCTCCTCCAAGCTTCCCTCTCTTGTCCTTTTCTTTCAGGTTCTAAGGCTTCCTTTAATATTTCCTGCAAAGGTGGATTCTTTTTTGCAAACTCTCTTAGTTTCTGTTTGTTTGTGAATACTTTATTCTCGGCTGGCAGTTTTTCTCTTTCAGTTTCCTAATTGTATCATACCACTGTCTTCTCGCCTCCATGGTTTCTGAAGAGAAATCTGCACTAAGTCTTACTGGACGTCCTTTGTACGTGATCGTTTGCTTCTCTCTTGCTGCTCTGAGAATTTTCTCTTTATCTTTTACATCTGACATTCTGAAAAGTATGTGTCTTGGCATAGGTCTATTTGGATTTAGTCTCATTGGGGTACGGTGTGCTTCTTGGACATGTAAGTTCATTTCTTTGGTGAGAGTTGGGAAATTTTCAGCTATTATTTCCTCAAATACTCTTTCTGCCCCTTTTCCTTTCTCTTCCCCTTCTGGAACTCCCATGACACGTATGTTGTTGCGTTTTGTGTTGTCATTCAACAATCTGAGACCCTGCTCAATTTTTTCCATTCTTTTCTCTCTCTGTTCTTTTCTCTCTTCAATTTTAGCTGCTCTGTCTTCGGTATCACTTATTCTTTCTTCTATCATTTCAAGTCTGCTGTTGTATGCCTCAAATGTGCCTTTGATCTCACCTATTGTGTCTTTCATTCCCATGAACTCCGTTACTTTTCTGTTCAGGATTTCAAATTCTTCTGTGCGTTCGCTCAATATCTTCTTGATGTCATTTATCTCTTTAACTATATTGTCTTTCATCTCATTAATTTGATTTTGGAAATTTGTGGTTATCTCACTGATTAGTTCTCTTAAATTATGCATCTCTTCTGGGACTTTGATGTACTCCTTTTCTTGAGCCATGTCTTCTATTTTCTTAGTATGGCTTGTAATTTTTTGCTGGTGTTTAGGCATCTGGTTAGGTTGTATTTTACTTAGATGCTCTAGTTCTTTCTCTTTTATAGGGTTTTAGTGGCAGGAGGCTGTGAGTTACCACAGTTCTTTGATTTCTGGCCCACCCTTGATTGTTAGGATTGTCCTGCTAGTTGCTCAAAACTGGGCATTGGACCCAGTAATTGGTTGTGGAGTCGTTTCCTAGGGCCTTGGACAGGGAGGCTATAGAGGCCAGGAAAAACCTCTCCTATTTAATTTTCTTATGTGCACTTCCTTGGTCTGCCAGGAGATGGCGCTTGTTGGCAGCTCTCAATTCAATGCCTGGTCGGAGTGTATTTGTTGTGACAGAGACCAGATCAATGTGATAGAGCTTCCTGTCTGGGGACTAAGAGCCTTGTAATTTAAGCTTTCAGACAGTTCTCCAGTCTTCTCTGGCAGCCCCCTCCCTTTTCCCAGCTAGGAGATATTTCCTCTCCCCTCTGAATCCTCAACAATCAGTCCTTGTTAGTAGCGGAGGAGATTGAGAGGTTTGTGTATCTTTAGCCCCTTGCAGGCTCCAAGGCAAACAATGGCGCAGCCCCACCCGGCCTGGAAGGGCTCTTGGGACAGGGCAGACCAAACCTGGGAGTCAAAAGCAGGGTCAGCCCCAGGCTCTCTCTCCCTCTCCTGTGGAGTCCTTAACAATTAGTCCAGGCTAGAAGAGAGGGAGATTGCGAGGGTCGGATTTCTCCAGTCCTTCCTAGGCTCCCAGGGCAAACCGCCGTGTGGAAGGATCTGTGGGGCTCCGCAGCCCAGATCTGCAGGTCAGAACCTGAGTCAGCCTAAGGCTGTGTCCCTCTCTCTCCCCTTTCCGGGAGTGGTAGATCCCTGGAGCCCCCTTTGTCTGTAGTTGCAGGCCCAGAGACCCGAGAATTCTAAGGAGTGGGGGGGAGGGTGCTGGCAGCAGCAGCCGCTGCTGATTCCAACTCACGGTTCTGTGGTCGCGATTTCCCTCTTTTGTCCCTCCTCTGGGTGGTGTGCAGCCTTCACCTACTGTCCTAAACCCTAGAAGATCTATTTCGGGGCTGTTTCAGCCTGTTCTCTACCTATTTTTCTGGAGAAGAGATTCCTGTGTCTTAGTAGTCAGCCATCTTCCCGGAAGACAAATCTATATTAAACTTCCTTATGAACTACCAAACAGGCCTCCACAGTGGCTGTACCATCCTGCATTCCCACCAACAGTGAATAAGTGTTTCTAGCTCTCCACATCCTCTCCAACACTGGTATTCCTCTGTCTTTTTAATAGTGGCCATTCTGATAGGTGTGAAATGATATCTCACTGTAATTTTGATTTGCATTTCCCTAACCATTAGTGATGTTGAACATTTTTTCAAGTGTTTTTTTTTTTTGCCATTTGTATTTCTTCATTGGACCAATGTCTATTCAAGTCTTTTGCCTATTTTTTTTAAATGGGTCATTTGTCTTCTTATGGTTGAGTTGTAGCATCTCTTTATATATCATGGATATTAAACCCTTATTGGATATATGATTTCCAAATATTTTCTCCCATTGAATTGGCTGCCTTTTCACCCTTTTGACAAAGTTCTGTGAGGTAGAAAAGTGTTTAATTTTGAGGAGGTCTCATTTATCTATTTTTTCTTTTGCTGTGCATGCTTTGGGATAAGGTCCAAAAACCACCATCTGCCAAAAGGTCTCTAAGATGTTTCCCTACATTTTCTTCTTGTAGTTTTATGGTCCTGGCTTTTATATTTAGGTCTTTGATCCATTCTGAGTTGATTCTTATATAGGGAGTGAGATAGGGGTCCTCTTTCATTCTTTTGGTTATAGATATCAAGTTCTCCCAGCACCATTTGTTGAAGAGATTGTTTTGTCCCATTAACATGGACTTGGTAGGTATGTCAAAAACCAGTTGACCATAGAGGTGAGGGCTTATTTCTGGACTCTGAATTCTATTCCTCTGATTGATGTGTCTTTTTTTATGCCAATACCATGCTGTTTTGACCACGGTAGCTTTGCAATATGTTTCAAGGTCAGGCAGTGAAATTGCTCCCATGTCGCTCTTCTTTTTTAGAATGCCTTTGGCTATTCAGGTGAACTTCCCTTTCCAAATAAAATTGATAGTTGCTTTTTCTATTTCTGTAAAGTAGGTTGTTAGAATTTTGATTGGGTATTGCATTCAATCTATAAATCTGTTTGGGTAGGACTGATATCTTCATGATATTTAGTCTTCCAATCCATGAACATGGAATGTCTTTCCTTTTGTTTAGGTCTTCATTGATTTTTTTTTAGAATTGTTTTCTAGTTATCTGCATATAGGTCCTGTACTTCTTTAGTTAAATTGATTCCTAGGTATTTAAGTCTTTTTGTTGCTGCTGTAAATGGACTTTTTCCCTGATTTCATCCTCAGTTTGTTCAATACTAGTGTACAGAAACATTACTGAATTTTGCGTGTTGATCTTCTATCCTGCCATTTTGCTGAACTCATTTATTAACTCAAGTAGCTTTGTCGTAGACATATCAGAATTTTCTAAATATAGGATCATGTCGTCTGCAAATAGTGAGAGTTTCACTTCCTCTTTTCCTATTTGCATGCCTTTAATTTTTTTTTTTCTTGTCTAATTCGTCTAGCTAGAACTTCTAGTACAATGTTGCATAATATTGGTGACTGTGGGCATCCATGTCTTGTTTCTGATCTAACAGGGAAGGCTTTCAAACTTTCCCCATTGAGTACAACGTTGGCTGTCGGTTTTTCATACATGCCTTTCATCATATTGAGAAATTTTCCTTCTACTGGATTTTGTTGAATGCCTTTTTTGCATTGATCGAGATAATCATGTATTTTTTTCCTTCAATTTGTTAATGTGGTGTATTACGTTGATTGATTTTCTTATGTTGAACCAGCTTTTACCAGGAATAAATCCGACTTGGTCATGATTTATAAGTCTTTTGATATGCTGTTGGATTCGATTTGCCAGTATTTTGCTGAGAATTTTTGCATCTATGTTCATTAGATATTGGTTTGTAGTTTCCTTGAAGCATTTTTTTTTAACTTATTTTATTTATTTCTACCCCCCCACCCCCGCCACCCGTTGTTTGTACTTGCCCTCTGCTCTCTGTGTCTGTTCGCTGTGTGCTCGTCTTCTTTTTGGAGGCACCAGGAACCAAACACAGGCCATCACATGTGAGAGGGAGACCACTTCAGCCACCTCTGCTCCCTGCTTTTTGTGTCTCTCATTGTGTTTCCATGTTGTGTCTCTTTGCTGCATCATCTCACTGCTTCATCTTGTTGCGTCAGCTCCCCATGTCAGCCTGTTGTGTCAGCTCACTATCTTACTCATCTTCTTTAGGAGGCACTGGCAACTGATCCCGGGACCTCCCGTGTGGTAGGCGGGCGCCCAACTGCTTTAGCCACATCCGCTTGCCTCTTGTAGTGGTTTTATCTGGCTTTGGTATTAGGGTAATGTTGGCTTCATAAAATGTGTTGGGTAATTTTCCCTCCTCTTCAACTTTTTGGAAGAGTTTAAACAGGATTGGCATTAATTCTTTTCGAAATGCTTGATAGAATTCACCTGTGAAGCCATCTGATCCTGGACTTTTCTTTGTTGGGGAGATTTTTAATGATAAATTCAATCTCCTTAAATGTGTTTGGTTTGTTAAGTTCTTGTATTTCTTGTAGCGTCAGTGTAGGCCATTTGTGCATTTCTAGGGATTTGTCCATTTCATCTAGCTTGTCTAGTTTGTTGACATACAGTTTCTCATAATACCCTTTTATGACCCTTTTTATTTCTGTGGGGTCAATCTTAACTTCCTCCCTTTCATTTCTGATTGTATTTATTTGCATTTCTTTTTTTGTTAGTTTAGGTAGGGGTTTGCCAATTTTATTGATCTTCTCAAAGAACCAGCTTTTGATTTTGTTGATTTTCTCTATTGGTTTTTTTGTTCTCAATTTCATTTACTTCTTCTCTAACCTTTATTATATTTCTTTCCTTCTGCTTGCTTTGCGATTGGTTTGATATTCTTTTTCTAGTTTCTCTGGTTGTTCAGTTAAATCTTTGAGTTTAGCTCTTTCTTCTTTTTTAATATAGGCATTTAGGGCTATAAATTTCCCTCTGAAGATTCTCTTTGCTGTGTCCCATAAGTTTTGATAAGTTGTGTTCTCATTTTCATTTGTCTCAATATATTTACTGATTTCACTTGCAATTTCTCTTTAACCCATTGATTATTTAGAAGTGTGTTGTTTAGCCTCCACACATTTGTGAATTTATCTTTTTCCTGTCTATTACTGATTTCCAGTTTCATTCCATTATGATCTGAGATGGTGCTTTGTATAATTTCAATCCTTTTATATTTATTGAGAGCTACATTGTGCCCTAACATATGGTCTATCCTGGAGAAAGATCCATCGGCACTTGAGAAGAAAGTATAACCCACTGAGTTTGGACGCAACATTCTGTATATGTCTGTTAGGTCTAACTTGTTTATCATATTGTTCAAGTTCTCTGTTTCCTTGTTGATCTTCTGTCTAGTGTTTTATTTAATGATGTGAGTGGGGTATGGAAGTCTCCAATGATTATTGTAACAGTGTCTATTTCTCCCTTCAGTTTTGCCAGAGTTTGTCTCATGTATTTTGAGGAACCCTGATGAGGTGCATAGATATTTATGACTGTGATATCTTCCTGGTGGGTTGTCCCTTTTATTAATATATAATGGCCTTCTGTATCTCATAACTTTTTTGCATTTAAAGCCTGTTTTGTCCTATATTAGTATAGCTACCCCTGCTCTTTTTTGGTTACTATTTTCATGGAGTATCTTTTTCCAGCCTTTCAATTTCACCTGGTTTGTATCCCTGGGTCTAATATGAGTCTTTTGTAAAGCAGCTATGGATGGCTCATGCTTTTTTATCCATTCTGTCAGCCTGTATCTTTTGATTGGGGAGTTTTATCCCTTCACATTCAATGATACTACTGTAAATGCATTATTTTCTTCCACCATTTTATTCTTTGGCTTTCATATATCATATCATAATTTTACCTTTTTATTCTTTTGTTTATCCTTTCTGCTCTTCTTTCTTCTATATTCTCCCTCAAGTCTCCTTCTCCTGTCTTTGTCTTTCAGGCTCTAAGGCTTCCTTTAATATTTCCTGCAAAGGTGGATTTTTTAATGAACTCTCTTGGTTTCTGTTTGTTGCGAATATTTTATACTCACCTTCATATCTGAAGGACAATTTTGCTGGATAAAGAATTCTTGGCTGGCATTTTTCTCTCCAGTATCCTAATTGTATCATACCACTGTCTTCTCGCTTCCATGGTTTCTAATGAGAAATCCACACTAAGTCTTACTGGGCATATCTTGTATGTGATGGTTTGCTTCTCCTTGCTGCTCTCAGAATTTTCTCTTTATCCTTGACGTTTGACATTCTGATTAGTATGTGTTTTGGAGTAGGTCTATTTGGATTTATTCTGATTGGGGTATGCTACGCTTCTTGGACATGTAAGTTCATTTCTTTCATGAGAGTTGGGAAATTTTCAGCTATTATTTCCTCAAATACTCTTTCTGCCCCTTTTCCCTTCTCTTCTCCTTCTGGAACTCCCATGACATGTATATTGTTGCATTTCATGTTGTCATTTAACTCTTCTGTATCTTCTGTATCATTTATTCTTTCTTCTATCATTTCGAATTTGCTGTTGTATGTCTCTAATGTGATTCCCCCCACCCCGAGATGGCTTCCTCGTCCATTTGCTTGTTGTTTTTTGCTTGTTGTTTGTGCTTATTGTCTGCCCATTGTTTTTGCTTGTTGTCTGTATTTTTTTCTTCTTTAGAATGCACCGGAAACCGAACCCAGGCAGCTCTCTCAGTTCAATGCCTGGTTGGAGTGTGTTTGCTGCAACACAAACCAGATCAGTGTGACAGAGGTTCTTGCCTGGTGGCTAAAAGCCTTGTAATTCAAACTTTCTCAGAGACAGTTCTCTAGCCTTCGCTGGCAACCCCCTCCCTTTTTCCAGGTAGGAAATAAGTCAACTCCCCTTTGCATCCTCAACAATCAGTCCCTGTTAGTAGAGGGGGAGATAAGGAGGGTCAGATATCTTTAGTTCCAGAATTCTTTAGTCTGAGCTGGCTCCCAAGGCAAACAATGGTGTAGTCCCACCTGGCCTCGAAAGGTTCAGCAGACCAAATGTGTGGGTCAAAAGCTAAGTCAGCCTTAGGGTGTGTCCCTCTTTCTCCCATTTCCTGGGGCAGTGGATCCCTGGAGCCCCCTTTGTCTGTAGACCTGGTTGGGTCTTTGTGTCTGAGGTGAGTCTCTTGTAGACAGCATATAGATGGCTCATTTTTTTTTAAAAGTCCATTCTATCAGTCTATGTCTTTTGATTGGGGCATTCAAGTCATTAACATTCAATGTTATTACTGTAAAGGCATTACTTCGTCCATTTTATATTTTGGCTTTCTGTTGTCATATCTTACTATTATCTATCTTCTTACCCTTTAGTTTACTCTTCCTAATAATCTTCATTTCTATACTTTTCTCCAAGTCTCTCGGCCTTGTGTTTTTCTTTCAGGCTGCAGCACTCCCTTTAGTATCTCTTGTAAATCTGGTCTTTTGATAACATACTCTCACTGTTTTTGTTCGTCTGTGAACACTTTAAACTCACCCTCATTTTTGATGGACAGTTTTGCCAGATACAAAATTCATGGCTGGCAGTTTTACTCTTTCAGTTCCTTAAATACATCATACCACTTTCTTCTCGCCTCTGATTTCTGATGCGAGGTCGACACTTAATCTTATTGAGGTTCCCTTGCATGTGATGCTTTGCTTTTCTCTTGCTGCTTTCAGAATCCTCTATCTCTGATATTTGTCATTCTGCATACTAGGTGTCTTGGAGTAGGTCTATATGGATTTATTCTGTTTGCAGTGTATTGTCCTTCTTGGTTATTGATATTTATGTCTTTCATATGGCTTGGGAAGTTTTCAGTCATTATTTCCTCAAATATTCTTTCTACCCCTTTTCCATTTTCTCCTCCTTCTGGGATACCAATACAACATATGTTTGTGCATTTTGCGAACTCATTCAATTCCCTGAGACCCTGCTCCATTTTTTCATTCTTTTCTCTTTCTTTTCTCTTGTCTTTTCCAGTTCAAATGTTGTGTCCTTGTAATCACTAATTCTGTCTTTGATCAATTCACACATGCTGTTATGTGCCTCTAATGTATTTTTTTTTATGAGGTACCAGCGAATGAACCCAGGACCTCATAGATGGGAAGCAGACGCTCAACCACTGAACTACATCCACTCCCCAGTGAGAGTTGGCTTTTTCCGTTTGTTTGTTTTGTGTTTAGGAGGTACTGGGGATCGAACCTAGGACCTCATACATGGGAAGCAGATGCTCAACCACTTGAGCTATACCCACTCCCCTCTAATGTATTTTAATTTAAGATTTATTTTTATCCATTTCTCCCTACCCCCTTATTGTTTGCATTTGCTGTGTCTGTCTGTTGTGTGCTGGTCTTCTTTTTAAGGAGGCACTCGGAACCGAACCTGGAACCTTCCATATGGGAGGAAGGTGCCTAATTGTTTGAGTCACCTCTGCTCCCCGCTTTGTTGTATCTCTCATTATGTTTTCCTCCTTGTGTCTCTTGTTGCATCAGCTCTCCATGCCAGCCTATCATGTCAGTTCACTGTCTTCCTCATCTTCTTTAGGAGGCACTGGGGCCCAAACCTGGGACCTCCCATGTGGTAGGTGGCAGCTCAATCACTTGAGCCAGATCTGCTTCCCCTGATGTATTTTTTTTAAAGATTTACTTATTTATTAACTTTTATCCATTTTTTCCCCTTTCCCCCCCATTTTTGCTGCTTTGCTGTCCATTCACTGGGCAATTCTCTGTGTCTGTTTCCTGCTCTCTCTTCTCATCCTTCTCCTCCTGTCTTCACCAGGATTCGATCCTGGGAACCCCCGATGTGGGAGAGAGGTGTCCTACCACCTGCTCCACCTTAGTTACTGGTTTTTCGGCACGTCTCATCTTGGCTTTCCCTTGTGTCACTCTCCTGTTACATCATCATCTTGCTGCATGGCTCGGCGGGGCCTGACGGCACACCCGCTTGTGCGGCCTGGCGGCACACCCATGCACAAGGCCTGATGGCTCACCCGCTCACGGGGCCTGGCAGCCTGCACGCCTTCTATATTTTTTTCTTTATTTTTACAGGGAGGTCCTGGGGATCAAACCCAGGTCCCTCCATATGGGAGACGGACGCCCAACCATTTGAGCCACATCCGACTCCCCCAATTATTTTTAATCTCATCCATTGTGTCTTTCATTCCCATATGCTCAGTTTCTGTTCTTTGCAGGCTTTCAGACTATTCTTTATGCTTACCCAGTGTATTCTTAATATCCATTATCACTTTAGTCATAATTTCCTTCAATTCTTTTAATTGGTTTAGGAGATTTGTGTGATTATTATTAAATCCTGTATCTTGTCAGGATATTTGGTTTGTTCCCTTTGGCTTGTAATTTTTTTGCTGTTGTCTAGACATCTGAATATGTTGGTGAATTTACTCTGACAGTCGATTTCTCTCTCTTGCCTCGTTTTTCTTTTTCATGGCTCTCTGATTTTTGGTTCAACTTTTTCTGAATCTTTAAAATTGAGAATAAAACAAAAAGAAAACATACTAAAACTTAGGGGATGCACAAAAGGTAGTGCTCAGAGGGAAATTTATAGCTCTAAATGCTTACATTAAAAAAGAATAAAGATCTCAAATCAAGACCTAATACTTCACAACTGGAGGATCAGGAAAAGAAGAACAAACTAAACCCAATGCAAGCAGAAGGAAGGAAATAACAAATAATATAGTGGAGATAAATGAGATAGAGAATAAAAAAAACCAATAGAGTAAATCAACAAAACTAATATTGGACTCTTTGTAAAGATCAATAAAATCGACAAATCTTTAGCTAAAATGATGAAGAAAAAATAAAAAGAAAGAGGATGCAAATAACTAAAATCAGTAAGTGAAAGGGGGGACATTACTATCAACACCATAAATAAAAAGAATGATAAAAGGATATTAGGAACAACCGTAAGCCAACAAATTAGATAAACTGGATGAAATGGACAATTTCCTAGAATCACACAAACTACCTATACCTACCCCAAAATAAATAGAAGGTCTCAAAAGACCAATAACAAGTAATGAGATTGAATCAGTACTCAAAAACCTCCCAACAAAGAAAAGCCCAGGACCAGATGGCCTCACAGGGGAATTTTACCAAACATTCCAAGAAGAATTAATACCAGTCCTGCTCAAACTCTTCCACAAAATTGAAGAAAGGGAACACTCCCTAGTCCATTCTATGAGGTCAACATCACCCTCATGTCAAAGCCAGAAAAAGATACTACAAGAAAACTACAGACCAACATGTCTTATGACTATAGATGCAAAAATCTTCAACAAAATACTAGCAAACCAAATCAACAGCACGTTAAAAGAATTAAACATTGTGATTGCATGGGATTTATCCTAGGTATTCAAGAGTGGTTCAACATAAAAAGTCAATTATATCACATTAACAGAATGAAGGGAAAAAAAGATCATCCCAAGTGATGTATAAAACCTAGCACCCTTTCTTGATAAAAACACTCAGAAAACTAGGGATAGAAGGAAACCTCAACATGATAGAGGCATATATGAAAAACCCACAGTTAACATCATACTCAATGGTGAATTACTGAAAGCTTTCCCTCTAAGTTCAGGAATAAGACAAGGATGCTCTATTTCACCACTACTATTTAACATTGTATTGGAAGTTCTACCCAGAGTAATTATGCAAAAATAAATAAATAAAAAACATCCAAATAGAAAAGGAAAAAGTAAAACATTCCCTATTTGCAGATAACATGATCTTATATACGGAAAATCCTGAAGATTCCAAAACAACGCTACTAGAGCTAATAAATAAAGTCACCAAAGTGGCAGGGTACAAATTAGCATACAAAGTCAATGATGTTTCTGTACACTTGTAATCAATAATCTGAAGATGAAATCAAGAAAGAATTTCCATTTACAATAGCAACTAAAAGAACCAAATATTTAGGAATAAATTTAACCAAGCATGTAAAAGACTTACACAGAGAAAACTACAAAACATTGCTGAATAAAATCAAAGACTACCTATGTAAATGGAAGGACATTCAATATTCTTGTATTGGAAGACCAAATGTTGCTAAGATGTTAATTCTACTCAAAGCAATTTATAGATTCAACATAATCACAATAAAATTTCCAACAGCCTTCTTGGCAGAATTGGAAAAGGCAAACATTAAATTTATATAGAAGGGTAAAGGACTCAGAATAGCCAAAACAATCTTGAAAAAGAATAACAAAGTTAGAGAACTCACATGTCCTAAATTTAAACTTAATACAAAGTACATTAATCAAAACAGTGTGGTACTTCAAAACAGAAGTAATTCTACAGGTTTAGAAACAAATAAGCTCCCCTGCAGTGTACAGTAAAACACCTCTATTGAACTGATACTAAAATCAATTAAATTTCTAGAGAGTTCTTGGTCCCAAAGGATTCTGAAAAATTATGTGTTCATTGCTTTTTCCAGAATTTAGTATGGTAAAGTTTCAGCTAAGATGCAGACGGATGTAGAATTCCTCAATAATCTGCCTAGGGAAATAATCTTTAAGAGGCAGAGGTAGAGGCAGAAAGAGAGTTAGAAGCTACCCCCAAAGCAAAACAAAACACCAACAAAACACTCTTTCTCTTCAATGAGGTGGCCGAGAGGATGCAGAGATGCAGATCCTCTTGAAGACCCTGATGGGCAAGACAATCACCCTCGAGATTGAGCCCAGCTACAACATGGAGAATGTCAAGGCCAAGATCCAAGACAAGGAGGACATCCTGCCTGACCAGCAGTATCTAATCTTTGTGGGAAAACAGCTGGAGGACAGCTGCACTCTCTCAGACTACAACATCCAGAAAGAGTCCACCCTGCACGTGATGCTGTGTCTCCATGGCAGCATCACGGAGCCCTCCCTCCACCAGCTTGCCCAGAAGTACAACCGTGACAAAATGATCTGCCCCAAGTGTTATGCCCACCTGCACCCCCATGCGGTCAACTGCCACAAAAAGTGCGGCCACACCAACAACCTGTGCCTCAAGAAGAAGGTCAAATAAGGACCCGATCTCCACGGCTCCTCCGCCTCCCGCGGGTGGCCTCCTTCCTGAGCCTCATGGCCTTGAGACCTCAATAAAGTTCCCCTTTGGTCGAC
>JAQZBX010081353.1:0-13688 GCA_029593785.1 Cabassous unicinctus | reverse complement strand
TGTAAGCAAATGCACATATATGCATATATATTTGTATATCATTTTACAAATATTGGTTTGTATTGGGAAAATTTTTATTTTTACCCACAATAAAAAGAATTAAAAAAAAAAAGAATTCTACATAGCAAAACTGATATGATGAAGTTAACTTTTTCTTCAAAATATGCAAAATTTCATAACATTTTTCTTATTATCTTAAAGTCAAATATTTAAAAAGCTTTCTAATTAAATAAGAGTTTCAAGAACAAAAAGCATATTATGTTATAAATGAATACAATATATAGTGCCACAAATAATTTTAAAAATGCTCTAAAATACATTTCTATGAGGAGCACATAATCATCTGCACAATTTGTCACTTGTGAGTATTCAACATTTATGCACAAAGCAATTAGAAAATAAGTATTTTCTGGTATTAGATAATTGAGAAAATAATGTAATTTCCCAAAATTTGATATGAAACTAGAATATTTTTAGGAGGTAGATTTATTTTTTATTTATGGGATTATTTATGGGATTATCCTGCCTGCAACTACAGACCCTCTTCATTCCCTGGGATGGCTATTGTCCATCACCATCTTCCCAACTGTTGTCCTGGGTGAGTCCAATGAGCTGTGTAGAGTAGAAGTTGACGCTCCTCCAGAGTTCTGGGCCTAGATGGGGCATGGACAGCCAAAGATTCAAGTCTCTGGACATACGCCTACAAACTCCAGCACCAAGTATAGGTTTGAATAGAAGGGACAGATGAGCCATTTGCAAGAAAGACATAGTTGAGCCCAACTCTGTCACTCTCAGGAGCACAAACTCCAAAGTAGGGCCCACTGTCAAGGCAGCAAACTCTGGAGTTATCCACCCTGACATAGGACTTGGGTGTCTCCAGAGCCCTCAGGAGCCCCACTATTTGGGTGATATCCACTCTGGAATTTTATGATATCCTACTGAGATGTGCATAAGCATCACCCCTGGGATGACCTCCTGACTGATTTTGAAGTCTCTTAGCCATGAAAACTCATTTGTCTTTACATTTTCCGCCTTTTATTAAAGGTCTTTTTCCAGTTGCATTGACAGTTGGCACTTAGTAGCAATCCATCGGTGCCAGGGAAGCTTATTCCCAGGAGTCCAGTCCCATGCCAGGAGGAAGGTAATACATTCATATGTTGAGTTTGGCTTAGAGAAAGGCCACATTTGAGTAACAAGGAGGCTCTCAGGAGGCAACACTTAGGCATTCCATAACAATAGGCTAAGTTTCATTTTCAAGAGCAAAGATTCATAAGGTTAGTCATCAATATCAAGGGCCCATCAGTGGATCATCCTCCTTTGCCAGTTACTGTGCCTTCAGTTGGGGGACTGTTGCTGCTCCCTTAGAGTATGTGGCAGAGCACTCCAGGATGGGAATTCAGTATACTCTCATTTATTGTTATTCTCCACTCATTGTGACAATGCCTCGTGAACATTTGAACATTTTTATATACCTTATAATTATGCTCAGGAGAACTTCCTCCCATGCATCCCCCATCCCTGACACACCACACCACAAATCCAAAGTGTTGAGATTATCCAACAATCTCTCCAGTGTCCTCAACCTTCTGACCATGCTTCCCAATCTTCACACCTGTCAACCCTGCACCCCCCAACCCAAAAATATCACTACTCTACTGTCCTATCTCTTCAATTCACAATTACACTCTATCACTTTACCATAGATTACATCCATATGGGTGATGGCTCACAACCTTCTCTTCTCTTTCTATTTCTTGTAAACCTATCTTACAGATACTAGCTCTCTGGGACTGCTCAATTTATTTAATTCATGTCAATGAGGTCATGTACTGTTCATCCATTAATGCCTGGCTTTATTCACTCAACATAAGTTCTTCAAGATTCATTCAGGTTATCCCGTGTGTTAGCATTTTATCCCTTCTTTCAGCTGAGTAATATTCCATTGTATGTATGTACCACATTTTGTTTATCCATTCATCTGTTAATGGGCACCTGGGTTGATTCCAACTTTTTGCAATAGTGATACAATGCCGCTATGAACATTGGTATGCATGTATCTGTTTGTGTCTTTGCTTTCAGTTCTTCAGGGTATATAACCAGCAGTGGAATCAATGGATCATATGGACGTTCTATAGTTAGTTTTTTTGAGGAACTGCCAAACTGTCCTCCATAGTGGCTCGACCATTCTACAATCCCATCAGCAGTGGAAGAGGGTTCCTATTCCTCCACATCCTCTCCAACATGTATAGTCTGTTGTTTTTTTAATAGCCACGATTCTAATGGCTGTACGATGGTATCTCATTGTAGTTTTGATTTTCATTTCCCTAATAGCCAGTGATGTTGAGCATTTTTTTCATGTGCTTTTTAGCTATTTGTATTTTGTCCTTGGAGAAGTGTCTTTTCTGGTCACTTGTTTGTTTGTTTTTTCTTTTCGAGGTGTAGGGTTTCTTTATATATACAAGATATTAGGCTCCTATCAGATATATGGTTGGCAAATATTTTTGCAGTGTTTTTATCAGGAAAGTGTGCTGTATTTTGTTGAATGCTTTTTCTGCATCTATAAAGAAGATTATGTGATGTTTTTCTTTCAAAATGTTTATGTGGTGTATTAAATTGATTGATTTTCTTATGTTGAACCATCCTTGCATACCTGGGATGGCACCCACTTGGTCATGGTGTATAATTCATTTGATATGTTGTTGAATATGGTTAGCACAATTTTGTTGAGAATTTTAACATCTAGGTTCTTTAGAGAGATTGGTCTGCAATTTTCTTTTCTTGTGGCAGCTTTGTTTGTCTTTGGTATTAGGGTAATGTTGGCATCATAGAATGAGTTAAGCAATGTTCCTTCTACTTGGATTTTTTGGAAAAGCTTAAGCAGGATTGGTGTTAGCTCTTTCTGGAATATTTCATAGAAGTAACCTGTGAAACCATCTGGTCCTGGGTTCTTCTTAGTTGGGAGGTTTTTGATGACCGAGTCTATCTCTTTACTTGTAATTGGACTGTTGAGTCCATCAATTTCTTTTTTTTTTCAATGTAGGCTGCTTGTCAGTTTCTAGGAATTTGTCCATTTCCTCTAAGTTATCATTCTTGTTGGCATATAAATTTTCAAAGTGTCCTTTTATGATACTCTATTTCTGTGGTGTCAGTGGTGATAACCCCTTCCTCATTTCTTATTTTATGTACTTGTATCTGCTCTCTCTTTTTCTTTGTTAGTCTGGCTAAGGGTTTGTCTATTTTATTGATCTCGAAGAACCAGCTTTTGGTTTTGTTTATTTTTTCTAGTGCTTTCTTATTTTCTATTTCATTTAGTTCTGCTCTAATCTTTGTTATTTCCTTCTTTCTACTTGCTTTAGGTTTAGTTTGTTGTTGTTTTTCCAATTCCTCCAGGTGTGTAGTTAGGTCTTCAATTTTAGCTCATTCTTCTTTTTTGATATATGCATTTATGGCTATGAATTTTCCTCTCTGTAAGCTTTGGCTGGATCCCAAAATTTTTGATATGTCGTGTTGTCATTTCATTCATTTCAAGGTAGTTACTGACTTCTTTTGAGATTTCCTCCTTGACTCACTGTTTATCTAAGAGTGTGTTGTTTAACTTCCATATCGTTGTGTTCAATCTGGGTCTCTAGCCCTTAGTGATTTTCAATTTCATTTCATTGTGGTCAAAGAAATTACTTTGTATAATTTCAATCTTTCTGAATTAATTGAGAGTTGTTCTGTGGCCTAGCATGTGGTGTATCTTGGATTATGAACCATGTGCACTTGAGAAGAATGTATATCTTACTGTATTTGTGTGTTGCGTTCTGTATATATCTATAAGGTATAGATTCTCTAATATATTAATCAGATTCTTTGTTTCTTTATTGATTCTCTGTTTGTTGTTTGCTTGTAAAATTGTTTTCCAGCCATTCACTTTTAGTCTCTTTGAATCCCTGGGTCCAAGGTGGGTTTCTTGTAGACAGCGTATAGATGGGTCATGTTTGCTTATCCATTCTGCGAATCTGTGTCTCTTGACTGGTGAGTTTAATCCATTGATATTCAGTGTTATTACTCTCTAGGAATTTCTTACATCAGCCATATTTTCTTTGGACTTATGTATGTCATATGGTGTTTTTTATTTCTCTTTTGGCTTTTTAGTTGTTCTTACACTGTACTCCAATTGTGTGTCTCCTGTTTTTTTTATTTTCAACCTGTAGAACTTCCTTTAGTAGTACTTGAAAGGTGGGGTTTTTATGGGATACTTTCTTAATTTCTGTTTGTGAATATTTTGAAATCTCCTTCATTTTTGAATGCCAGCTTTGCTGGATAGAAAATTCATGTCTGGAAGTGTTTTTCTTTGAATACCTTGACCATGTCATTCCAATGTCTTCTTGCCTCCATGGTTTCAGATAAGAAATAAGCACTTAATCTAATTGAGCTTCTGTTGTATGTGATGGTGCTATTTTCTATTGATGTCTTAAGTTGTTTTCTCTTTATCTTGAGCACTGGACATTTTGGCAAGTATATGTCTTGGAGTAGTCCTGTTAGGATTCATACTGTAAGGGGTGTGCTGTGCTTCCTGGACATGTACCTTCATCTCCCTCAATAGGGTGGGGAAGTTTTCAGCCATTATTTCCTTCAACACTCCTTCTGTTCCCTTTCCCTACCTTTCTTCTTCTGGGATGCCTATAATGCTTATGTTTGTGTGTTTTGTGTTGTCCTTTAAATCTCTAAGTCCCTGCCAGATTTTTTTCTATTTTTTTATCTATCTGTTCTACTATCCATTTGATTTCAGGTATACTGTCTTCCACATCACTAATTCCTTTTCTTCCTGTTCAATATCTGCTGTTATGTGATTCCAGTGTCTTTTTGATTTCTTGGATTGTGCCATTCATCACCATCATATCCGTTACCTTTTTATGTATGTTTACAATTTTTTCATTTTTTTCTCCCAGTGTCTTTTTAATATCCTTAATCTTTTCCTTCATTTCATTAAGTCAGTCCATGATATTTGTTTGGACAGCTTTGTTAGTTGTTCAAAGTTCTGCATTTCTTCCTCATTTTTAGTTTGTTCATTGGACTGCTTCATGTCTTCCTATTTCTTAGTATGGTTTGTAATTTTTTTGTTTCCCTCTGGTCATCATTTATCTTGATGATTTTATTCAGTTGACTAGCTTCTCTCTCTGCTCCAGAGTTTTGTTTAGCTGCAGATTTTGTGTGTGTGTTAAGTTATCTCTTTGACACTTGTTCTTCTTGTTCTATTTCCTTGCCGTTTTCTATGTTCCCTTGAAGGAAAATGATTAGGGCCAGAGAAATCAAAAGAGGTAAGAAATGAAAAATGATAATAGTAATAATAATAAAATTTAGAAGAAAGGCTGTATAAGACTTAGTAAAATGAATATTTAACTCATGTAAGAAGTTTACAGTAATGGGATTTAAAAAGTGGATTCACCACAATGAAATGGGAAAACAAATAGAGAAAAATATGTAGAATGATTTAAAAGGCCAGAATGTTGAGGAAAGAGAGAAAGAGAAAAGAAAGGACAGAAAGAAAAAAGTTAATAAAAAAAGAAACAGAATAGACAAGATAGAAATTTAAAACAGTAACGTTGAGGACTAATAAGAAAAGGTGGAATGTAAGAACCACAACAGAATGCAGTAGATAGAAAGATGAAGTAAGGAAAAGTGATAATGTTGGTAGACAAAATCAGCATACAGAGAAAGTGTACAATCAAGGAAGAAGCATAGCAAAGAAGAAACAAGCTAGCAGTACCTAATTTTAAAAAAATGGGCTGGGGAGGAAAGAGGAAAGAAAAACAAGAAACAAAATAAACAAACAAAAAAACCACAAAAAGAACCCCAAACAAACACACAAGTAAGGATTCAAACAAAGCTAAGAAAGAACAGCATTCCTTCTTGGGCCCTTGTGGAGCCTCTCATTGTTCATTGATCAATTACCCTGCAGGCTTCTTTCTGCAAGTTTTGAGACGGATTTTAGCAAGTAAATTAAGTAAAATTTTTTTTTTAAGTAGCACCCCTTTTTTTTGGGAAAAATAAGGGAACCTAAAGAAGCTTGTACAAAAGTAATGTCTAGGTTTCCCCTGTCCTATGGTATTAACTGGGTGTTAGATATCCCAGTGGATCACTAGTCTTTTAGGAGCTGGGAATTGAACTAGGGACCTAATATGTTCAAGGCAGAAATTCCTCCACTGAACTGCCTTTCTAATTGGGTCAATTAGCTCTTCAGAAAGCTATTCAGTCACTTCCCCCAGGGCAGGTTTTACTCTCCTAGAGCAGCTGGTTTCAGCAGGCTTTATGAGCAGATTCCCCCCTCCCCTCTCCTGGTTAGGTTGAGTTCCCTTTTGAAATTCAAATGGGACCCTGAGGACTGTGTTCACTGAACAACACCAAAATGATTTTCAAGCCTCTTTTAGACCACCCCCTCCTCCCAGGGGACCCTATATAGGCTCTTGAAAACTTGTTAACAATTCCCACTGCCTGACTCCTTCAGGGGGTTGATATTCTGATAGTCCTCAGTGCTGAACTATTAAATTAGCAGACTCCACCTTCTCTCAGTACAAGCCTCTGTATCCCAGTGCAGTTAGGTAAATCAGGCTTCCTCAGCAGATTCGCCTATCCCCTCAGACTGGTACCACTTTGATCAGGCTGGTGTGCTTCCCCAAACTCTAAGGGGGTCCAGGCAACCAAACCCATAGAAAGGAAACCCATCTCCACCCTCTGCCAGAACCCTCCCACTTTCAGATAATGCTCCCTCTCATTGGGTGGCCAGCAGGAGTCTGAGCTCACCCTGTTCCCCTGCCCTGAGGGTAGGTCTTTGCCATCAATGTTTTCCAGGAACCGTGCTAAAAACTTATGGTTTTATCTTGAGCAATCTATCTCCCTGTCCAGCTTCCTCTAGATCATATCAATGCCCCAAAGCCTCCGACTTCATGGGCTCCCAGAACATCTCATTTGGGCAGGATCCTGTCCCCAATCAGCTGTCTTGTGCAAGAGAGATGGTGACCATCCACTTAAATTGATGCCATCTTGCCTCCACAGGTGCCCTTTTAATTCCTCATTTTCTGTGACAGAGAAGACTGTGACAGTGATGGGAAAGGATCCATCCATATATGATTGTATTAAGGGTTCCTGGCATCTCAAGTGTCATCAAACATTGCTCAGGGTGTGTGTGTGTGAGTGTGTGTGTGTGTGTGTGTAGAAAAGAGTTCTGTGTTTCATATGTAACTAATAATATGGCCCAGCGTTAAGTCCAGGGTTTATCTCTCAGGGGTATCCATCATTCCTACAGGAAACAAATTACGTAAAATATATATTATTTGCTTGATCAAAAATTACCTAAGACCACAGCAAACTGTTTGGACATAACTCAATTATCCATACACAAACCTGGATTCATGGAGTAAGAAACATCATGACAGAATTCAACCTGCTCAGCCTTACATGAACCTAGACAGACTTGCAGAATCTCTTGTTTGTTGTTTTTACAATCATGTACTTTCTCACCTTGACAGGGAACTTACTCATTGTTGTGACTATTACCACGATCCAAGCCTTGGGCTCCCCATGTAAATTTTCTGACATTCCTGTCTTTTCTGATGACTCCTTCTCTTTTACCAAGGCCCCCAAAGAGATATTTGACTTACTTTCTTTGAATAAAACTATCTCCTTCTTTGTGCATTTCTTTGTGTGAGTTGAGATCCTCCTGCTCACTGTGATGGCATATAACTGCTATTTGGCTATCTACAGACCCCAGCACTACGTGATCACAATGAACTGGCAGATGTGTAGGCTCCTCATGGTAATATCCTGGCCTTGGGGATTTCTTCTTTCCCTAATTAAAATCATTTTTACGATTTGTTTGCCCTTCTGTGGCTTCAATGGTCAGTAATCATTTCTTCTGTGATCTTTACCCTCCACTGAAGCTCTTGTGCACTGACACTCACATATTTGGGCTCTTTGTTGTTACAAACATTGGACTTCTATATATGCTCAGTTTTTCTATTCTTATCACTCCCTATGTCTTCATGCTTTGCCTTCTCAGTACTCTATAACTCTGAAGCATGGCAGAGGGCTTTGTGTCTGTATACTTTGATCCATGATATCCTTTCCCATTGATAAAGTGGTGGTCTTATTTTATGCTATACCCATACATATTTTAAACTTTTTAAAGTTTACACTCGGAAATATAGAAGTGAAAAATGAAGTGGTATGAAACTGTGCTGAGGTCAAAAAGTGATTATTCATAACAATTAATATGATTAGACAACATCTAAAAAAAATCTATTCTTAATTTAACATGTGTAGCTAATTGAAAGGATACGGATATGGGTCTTGCAGTCAGAATACATGGGTTTTTGTATTTTATCCCTTCAGTATCTAGAGTCTTTAATATATTCTCTTTCACGAAATATGAATTATTGATTAAATGATGAAATTCTACTTCATTTATAAAATTCTTGCATTTACAAATCATTGATGAACAGACATTGCAATCTTTCATAAAATTGTCACTATTTGGAAAATATTCATAGTTTTAATCGCAATGCTGCAATCAGAGTAGACTTATTATCATAAGAGATGAGGACCACCAGAAATATATGGCATTGGAAAAAAGAGAGAAAGTCATTAGAGCAGGAATCTCCCTAACATTAATGCTGATGTGTTTCACAACTAGAAGGGGTGCCATTTTCATTTTAGTCTGGCCAAGGCCCAGAAAAATTATTTTCTCTGCCCAAAGCCAAGGGTGGATATTAAGTTTTTCAAGGTACAGCCATAGAACAATCACACTTATAATTCCCAAGTAGATTATTGCAGATAGATTATTGCAGAGCACTTTTTTAATGTCAAAAACTGCCTACAAACCATTGCACCCTCCAAAATAGCTTTTCTAATGTTTCAACATTCATTTATTTAATCATTGAAATGAACAAAATATATATAGACTATACATCTGTGATTTAAATTATTACAAACAAATTGTAGAAACATCAACAAGCTTTTCTTTCGACAAGTTTGCATTTTAGAATACCAGGCAGGAAATGGAGAGTAAGGTATCAAAGGAAGGCTGACAGTTGGGGCTTTTTGGAAACTCGTTTAAGTATTGTCTATGTCAAAACTGATGGACATGAGAAAACATATACAGATGATTTGATTTAATGTTATTTGAAGGAAGAAATATCGAAACCTAAAATGTGGAACTAACAAAGGTAGATGTTTAAATTTTCTAAAGACTAGAAATTAGATTAAAGCAATATTAAGGCAAAGAATTGAATGTTAACTTCAAATTCTCACTCTTCTTCTTCCTTTATATAGTCTATCTACCAAGTGGAAATGACTCTTTTGCTGAGATCATCCTGTTCTACATTCTACCTTTACTGCTACTTTCAAGATCTTACTATCACAATTAAGGCCTCCTTCCCCGCCCCCACCCCCTAAACTTTCGGAATAGAAGACTTTGCCTTTACTACCACAATCCTCTCTGTATGAATTCATCTTATTCTTAGTAAAGGTCAAGATTATATGAGCTTTTTTCCCCCCTATTTTTCACCAGCATTTAAATTGGTCATTTTGCCTATTTGTCACTCTTTCATCTCTTCTATATATTTCTTTCCAACTTAGTTTGCCAGGCTTCTATGACAAATACCACACAGCAGTGTGGCTTAAGCAATAGAACTTTATTGGTTTGAGATTTTAAGGTTAGGAGAAGTCAGTAAGGTCATACTTTCTCCCAAGGCCTGTAGCTTTCTGGGTCCAGAGATCCTTTGGGTTCCTTGGATTGTGTCCTTGACTCACATCATGTGACAATGCCCTTTCCTTTCTCTTCCAGATTACATTGATTTATGGCTCCTTCCTGTGGCTTTTTCTCACTATGTCTGATTTTTTTCTGCTAATAAAAGCCTCACTAATCCAGATTAAGACTCATCCTCATTCAGTTGGGTCACATCCTAACAAAATAACATCTTTAGGGTGTGGATATAGCTCACATGTTTGAGCATCAGCTTCCCACATGTGAGGTCCCAGGTTAAATCGACAACCCTGGTACCATAAAAAAATAACGTCTTCAAGAGATCCTATCCACAATGGATTCACAACCACAAGAATGTGGATTAAGATTAAGAACATTTCTAAATTGGGGTAGAAATTTCAATATATAACAGTTTTAATCTCATCACAGCAATTTCTAAAAAATCTATAGCTGCACTTTAATTCATGTAACTGATTTTTATTAGAGAACTTGTGAACTTACAAAACAATCATGTATAATGTGCAGAATTCCCATACATCAACCCTCCATCAATACCTTGCATTGTTATGGAACATTTGTTACAGATTATGAAAAAACGTCATCAAAATATTACTGCTAACTACAGTCCCTTGATTACACTTGCTGTATTTTTTCATAAAACCCCCTATTGTTAACACCTTGTATTAGCATTGTACATGTGTTCTTATAGTTCATGAGGGCATGCTCTCATACTGTTCTGTTACCATAGTCCATATCTGCCACATGGCTCACTGTGTTATAGAGTCCCATGATTTGTACCATCTGTCCAAAGTGTACACCCAGTTGCTCTCAGTTTCATCAGAGAGTTGTGTTGCCATCACTTCAGTAAATTTTAGAAGATTTTCCTTAGTCCACTAGAAAAAAACCCCAACCCCCTTATTATTGATCCTTCGCATTGGTAATTGAAATTTTTGACATTGATGCAAGAATATATATAACTATAGTCAATAAGTTACATTAATTGTATTTTCCCACATATCACCATATTCCCAACACCCTGAAATAGTGACTTACATTTGTTCTAGTTCATAGAAGAACATTCTTGTATTGGCACTATTAACCATAATCCTCATCCACCACTGAGTTCACCATGTTATACAGCCCTTAGATTATTCTCTAGCTTTCTTTCACTTGATATTTACATCCCTAGATTTACTCATTCAGCCATAATCATATTTATAAATCAGCAGTGTTAGTTTTACTTACTATGGGGTTACCATCAACTTTATCCATTTCCACACTTTAAAAATTAAGATAATTGAAAATTCTACATACAATAAGTATCCGTACCCCTTCTCAGTCCTCATCCTATCTCCTAGTAACCTCTGCTCTAGATTTTAACTCTGTGTGTTTAATCTTTGTATTTATTTCATATTACTGAGACCCTACAATATTTATCCTTTTGTGTCTGGCTTATTTCACTCAGTACAATGTCCTCAGGTCCATTCATGTTGTCATATGTGTTCCAATGTCATTCCTTCTTACAGCAGCATAGTATTCCATCATATGTATATACCATATTTTGTTTGTTTATTGATTGGCTTATGGGCACTTGGGTTTTTTCCATCTTTTTGCAATGATGTGGATAATGCTTCTACGAACATGGGTGTTCAAATGTCTGTTCACATTCCTGTTTTCAGTTCTTTATATATTCTTTAAAATGATTGTCTGACTATACAGCTGTTTTATGTTTAGCTTCTCAATAATTGCCAAAATCACAAATAAGATTTCCCCACAGTGCCTGTACCATTCTATATTCCCACTAACAGTGAAGGAGTATTCCTATTTCTTCACATCCTCAGCAGCACTTATAGTTTCCTGTTTTTTTTTTTTTTAAATAATGTCCATTCTATGAGGTGTGAAATGATAACTCACTGTAGTCTTAGTTTGCATTTTCCCAATAGCTAGTGACATTGAACCATTTTCATGTGCTTTTTGGCCATTTGCATTTCCTCTTTCAAAAAATGTCTAAGACTTTTGTCCATTTTTTAATTGTATTGTTTGACTTTTTGCCATTGAGTTTTATGATCTCTTTATATAACATGGAAATCAAACCCTTACTGGATATGTGGTTTAGCAATATTTTCTCACATTGAGTAGGCTGCTTTTTCACCTTCTTGACAAAGACCTTTGAAGTGCAAAAGTGTCTATGTTTGAGGAGGTTCCATTTATCCATTTTTTCCTTAATTGTGCCTGCTTTGAGTGTAAGGCTTAAGAAACCATCACCTACAACCATGTCTTGAAGGTATTTCACTGCATTTTCTTCCAGAAGTTTTTGGTTTTAGCATTTATATTTAGGTCTTTGATCCATTTGAGTTAAGTTTATGTAAGGTGTGAGATAGGGGTCCTCTTTCTTTTTGCTATGGACATCGAGTTCTTCCAGCACTATTTGTTTAATAGACTGTTCTGCCCAAGCTGGGTGGGCCTGACAGCCTTGTAAAAATTGACTTGACCAGAGATGTGATGGTCTGTTTCTTAACAGTCAATTCAATTCCATTGGTCAATATACTTATCTTTATGCCAGCACCATGCTGTTTTTAGAACTGTACCTACATATTATTATTTAAAATCACAAATAAGATTTCCCCTACTTTGTTCTGCCTTTTTAAAGATGTGTCTGGCTATGTGGGGCCCCTTATCCTTCTGAATAAATTTCATAGTTAGTGTGGGATTTTTTATCAGTATTGCATTAAATCTGTAAATCAATTTCGGTAGAATTTGCATCTTAAAGATATTTAGTCTTTCAATCCATGAACATGGAATGCCCTTCCATTTATTTTGGTGATCTTTGATATCTTCTATCAATGCACTATAGTTTTCTGAAAAAAGGTCCTTTATGCCCTTTATTAAGTTTATTCTTAAATATTTGATTTTTTAGTCATTGTTATAAATGGAACATTTTTCTGATTTCCTCCTCAGATTGCTCATCAACAGTGTATAGATACACTACTAATTTTTGGATATTAATCTTGAATTCCTTCACTCTGAACTCATTTATTATCTCTAGTAACTTTGTTGTAGATTTTTCATGACTTCCTAGGTATAGAATCATATCTGCAAATATCAAAAATTTTAGTTCTTTCTTCGATATTAGGTTGGCTTTTATTTGTTTTTCCTGCCCAGATGCTTTAGCTAGAACTGCCAGCACAAATATATGGAACAACAGTGGTGACAGTGATCATCCTTTCTTTGTCTTATTCCTGTTTTCAATGGTAAAGCCTTCAGTCTTTCACCACTGAGTACAATGTTAGCTGTGAGTTTTTCATATATGCCCTTTATCATGTTGAGAAAGTCTCCTTAAATTCCAATCTTTTGGAGTGTTGTTTTCAAGAAATGATGTCATATTTTGTCAAATGCCTTTTCTGTGTCAACCAAGATGATCATGTGATTTTTCTTCTTTGATTTATTAGTGTAATGTATTATACTGATTGATTTTCTTGTGTTGAACCACTCTTACATTCATAGGAGAAAATATACTTGGTCATGATGAATAATGTTTTTAATGTGTTGTTGGATTCAATTAGAGAGTATTCTGTTGAGGATTGCTCAATCTATATTCACTATGGAAACAGGTATGTAATTTTCTTTTCTTTTCTTTTCTTTTGCAATATCTTAACTGCCTTTGGTATTAGGGTGATTTTGGCTTCATAGAATCAGTTGGGAAGCATTCCCTCCAATTCAATTTATTGTAGGAATTTGAGTAAGATTGGTATTAAATCTTCTTTGGATGATTGGTAGAATTCACTTGTGAAGACATCTGATCCAAGGATTTTCATTTTGGGGAAATTTTGATGAATATTTCAATCTCTTTACCTGTGATTGATTTATTGAAATCTTTTATTTCTTCTAGATTCAGTGTAGGTTGTTCCTGTGTTTCTTGGAATTTGTTTGATTCATTTATGTT
>JAQZBX010081352.1:0-13691 GCA_029593785.1 Cabassous unicinctus | reverse complement strand
TTAAAAAAAAAAAAAAGTAAGAAAATAAACCAAACTTAGAAATAGACCATTGAATGATTATATCACAGTGATAAACCAAGATATTAAAACATAAAGACGCATACTCAAGCACATAGTTCTCACTAAGAATAGTAATAATGTGCAAAAATTTTAGTGAGAATAAACAATTTTACCATTAGTAAATAAAATGTTCCTTAAAAGTTTTACTTGTTTCTTATTTATCTTATCCTTTTTAATATATGTTTTTGTGTATATTTTCAAGTACATAAAATATTAGTACAATAGTGCATTTGAGTAACATAAATACATGCATATACATTGTAGGGAGTCCCTTACTTTTTTAACTAGTAAGGAGTGCCATTCAAAAAGTCAGAGGACACAGATGTAATTTAATACCGTTATAGATTACAAGCTTTGAATGGTCATTTTCTTTCATTTATTCAACATTCAATGAACATAGTGTCTTAATAACTTCTGATTCCATGTATATTCCAAAAGACATTTAACCTATGGATGATGGGATTTTGTTAGCAACGTGCAGATAAAAAGAGTGGGTCATCCCTTTAGAAAGACGAAAAAGGTTATCCTCTAGGCTGGAATAAGTGTTTGTGCTATAGAATACTCTTGAGTCCAGTTCATCCCTGTAGAGCTCTCAGTAAACATTTATTACACACCCAGCATGGCTGGTGAAGGAATGTGCACCAAGGAGAGGATGTGGCCCCAGGTTTCTTAACATGACTCAGCTTGAATTCCTGCTGCTTACTCATGAGGTCCATCCGTTGGGACTGGCCCTCTTCAGAGGAACTGTGCAGAAAAGCTTAACATGCAATCAGAAACCTCATTTAAATGTTGCTTCATTTTTCTGTTTAAGAACTGTCTCTTTCTTTAGAAAAAGAGTTTCTTAAGAACTTTGTACAAACTACCTTTCAGTATAGAGAAATAGGTGGGGTTTTTTTTTGTTTTGTTTTGTTTTTAGCTGTCTTCCTAATTCTAAAATAGGGAAGAAAAATAAAAAGATAGCATTGAGAGAAGGGAGTTGAAACACATGGGGACCTAAGCCATAAGCAGCCTTTAAATGAGGAGCGAGCTAGCAGTTGAGAGTAGCCACCAAGCTTTATAATACAAATTTAGCCTGCGGGGCCAGCCCCACAGGTAAAGCAGCCTCAAGGCTTAGTCACTGTAAGATGAAATTCATGTTAAATTAGAAAGAACATTTTAATCAGAATATGGAAATGGGAGAAGGGTTAGATTTAATGATGACAAATAGCAAATATATACACTGAGAAAAAAGTCTTTCTCTAAGATAAGTGTTGATTCTCTAAGAATAAACCACTCTTTGCGATTGTTTCAAGTCAGCAATTTTCAAAGTTTATTAAATCATTTATGATTAAAAAGGTAGAAAATAAATGATTATAAATGAGTTAGCATGGACCTGGGTAAGGAACTTCATTTGAATTTTGGGAAAAGCACTTGGCTAACTGCACAAAATGATTAAGGCACTTATTGCCACTTGTGGCAATATATGCTAATTGCAGGAAAAGAGCATAATTTTAAAAAATTCCAAGTTTGTGGTTGAAGATTCATTTTCCACCCACTTTTGTGCATCTTTCAAGGTGAATTGGAGTTTCCAAGCTATAAAGATGAAAATTGTAAAGTTGACTAAGCCAACAAATCATTATCAATCATCTACTTGGTATTGGGCACTATTGAGAATACAGAAATGAACCAGTGAGTCACTGGCCATTTTCTCATGAGTTTTAAATTCTGGTAAGAAGATAGACAATGAATGGATGGATGGATGGATGAATAAGAAATTTTTCTGATAGTGCTAAGTGCTGTATGAAAATAAAACAGAGTAATGTGGTGGGGAGTGACAAAGATGAGGTGCTCAGGGAAGGCCTCTTTGAGGGGTTGACATTAGAATTGAAAGACAAGACTGAATTCGGCCATGCAAAGATCTGAGAGAAGTGCATTCCTGGCAGAGGAAATGGCAATATGAAGTACAGAAAGTAAGAGCAGGCTGTTTGTTTGTAGTGAGCCAAGGAGAGATTTGGCAATACACTAATTCATTGAGAAATGCAAGGGCTAGATTACACAGAGCCATATACAGTAAGTAATTTGAATTTTATTCTAAGTGCAATGGGAAGATGCGAAAAATTGGAAAATGTGGGCATATATATTTTGCATCTCCTCTGAATGATATAGTCTACTTCCCCCTGGATTCTGGATTGGCCTTGTGTTTTGCTTTGCTCTCAGAATGTGGCAGAAGTGATATGTTAGTGCCAAAATCTCAGTCTTAAGATTCATTGCAGCTTCCACCTTCACCTTCTTGGAATGCTTCTGCCACCATATAAGAAAGCCTAGGCTGGACTACTCAATGGAGAACAGGTCCTGGCCAAAAGCCAGCACCAAAGTCCCAGACGTGGGAAGGAAACTCATTTAGGCTTTAGCCCCCATTGAGCTGCCAAATGACTGCAGCTACACGTATGAGCTCACGCCAGATCAGCAGAAGAACTGTCCAGCTGAGCCTAGCCCAAATTGCTGACCCACAGAATTAGGATAAATAATAAATATTTGTTTTAAGCCTCTAAATTTTGGGGTGATTTCTTACACAGCAACAGATAACTGAAACAGCATTTTGATTCTAGGAGTGACATAAACTGGTTGGTATTTTAGAACAAGAGTTCTTAAACAGGGATCCATGAGCTTGAATTGAATTTCAAAAAAAAACACACATTATTCTGGTGGGGACATGTTGGTGTGGGAGTGATGTATTTATTAAATAAGCGCAGTATAGTGTGGACTTAGTAAGAGGTGTGTGGTTTTCACCTGACTGGCAAAGGGATCTGTGAAACAAAAAAGGTTAAGAACCCCTAAAGTATCAAAGAGGAGACACCAGGGCTCCAACCAAAATACTTGTCCAAGTTAGATACACTGTTCAGTGACTGGCCAGAATGTTCTCATTCAGAAATGACCACTGTGGGGTTTATTATAGCTAGGATATATGGCCCATAGCAAATGTTGTCTCAACACAAGGATGAACTAATAGAATCTAACCTTTCTTCTGAGTGGAGGAAGGTTTGCTGAAGCCCCCAACAGCCCTGCCTCTCTGAATGAGACTCTTTTTGCAAACTGATGTATTTCTGTAGAATTGGTGAAGCCACTATAAGAGATAGACTCAAAAGTAGAGTTTAAACCTAAAGAACAAGGATCAGAGATTTGTCCAACTCCATCTATGAGGGAGTAATGGGTATCAGTCCTACACTCCCTCTCCATATGTATAATAAACAACTATAAAACTGGACAAACATTGCTGGGAAAAATTAAAGAAGACCTAAATAAAGGGAAAGACATAAACTGTTCATGGTTTAGAAAACTCAATATTATTAAAATATCAATATTCCCCAAATTGATCTCTGGATTCAATGCAATCCTAATAAAAATCCCACCAGGCATTTTTTTGGTAGAAATTGATAAGCTTGTTCTAAAATTTATATGGAAATTCAAAAGTCTCATATAACATAATAATTTTGCAAAGAAGAACAACATTGGAGAAGAAATTTACACTACTAGATTTCAAGACAGCACAAAACTACAATAATCCAGTCAGTATGATAATGTCATAAGGACAGATAAATATATCAATGGAACAGAGTAGAGAATCCAGAAATAGACACATACTTATATTTTTAACAAATTTGCCAAAGTATTTCAATGGGAAAAAAGAAAGCTTTTTGTTTAATAAATGGTATTGCAACAACTGGATTTTCATGTGGAAAAATGAATTTAGATGCCTACTTTAAATCATACATGAAAACAAATTCTAGATGGATCATAAACTTAAACATAAAAGCTAAGATTGTAAAGCTTCTAGAAGAAAACATGAGAAAGCATCTTCTTGACTTGGGGATAAGCAAAGATTTCTTAAATCCAGCAAATAATAATCATAAAAGAAAAAAACTGAGATACTTAAATTTGTCAAAATTAACATTTTGCTCATAAAAATAGCAATAAGAAAATGAAAAGGCATAGACTGGGATAAAATATTCACAATACATGTATTTGATAAAGGACTTGTATCCAAAATATACAAAGAACTCCTGCTACTCAACAATAAAAAGACACCCCATTTTTTAAAAAGTGGACAAAAGACTTGAAGAGACAGTTTACTAAAGAAGATAACCAATAACAACATTATTAGCCACCAGGACAATGCAAATTAATGAGATACCAATTAATGAGATACCAATGAGATGCCATTTCACACCAACCAGAATGGCTAAAATTAAAAAACTGACAACACTAAATGATGGGGAAGAAACGGAGCAACTGGAACTCTAAAACATGTTGAAGGAATGTAAATGGTTCAACCACTTTGGAAAACTCTTTGGCAGATTCTAATTGCATCCCATGACCCAGAAATTCCACTTTTAGGTATTTTCCCAAGAGAAATAAAATCATATATCACCAAAAAGATGGTACAAGAGTGTTCATAGCAACTTTATTCATAATAACTCCAAATCAGTAACATCCGAAATCCTTATCAACAAGAGAATGAAGTGAAAAAACAACTATGATATGTTCATGCAATATTATTTTCTGCAATCAAAAGAGGCAAATTACTGATCCATGCAACAACATGGATGAATCTCAAAAGCATTATGTTGATAAAAGAAGCCAGACACAGAAGAATATATATATATAATATTCTAAAATAGGCAAACTAATTTATGATGTTTAAAAATCAGAATAGCATGGTTGCCTCAGTGGAAGGAGAGATTGACTGAGAAGGGGCAGGAGGGAATTTTCCTGTGTGATATTAATTTTTTCTAGCGTGACAGGGATTTGGGTTACATGATCATACACTTTTGTCAAAACATGTATTCCCAATAAAATAAACTTTCAGAAGAAAAAAGATTCAATGACTCAATTTCAGAATAAAACAGGGGCTAACAGAATAATAACAGTATGACAGTATGACAGTGAGGCAGCCCTAGACTGAGAGTTACAATTGAATCCTAATACTATACTTCTCCATTTCTAGTTGGGTGACCTTAAGCAAGCCATTTAGGTCGAACCTGCCTATCATAAAATGGGGAAATCAGTGTATATGCTCCGTCTACCCTACAGAATTAAATAAGAAGGTATTTGTTAGGTGTGCAAATGTAAGGTTTTCTTAGGGCTGGATGTTTTTATTCCTAATGGGTCTTATTGGACCTTTAGAGACTTTAGTGATACTCTCTAATAGTGTTTCTAGCCCTTGGACATTGTGTCCCTTACTTATATTAATAGGTTATTATTCTCTTACTGTGGCCTGGACACTGTACTAAGCATTACATTGTCTCCTTCCATCTACACAACAATCCTTTGAGGTAGGTGTTATGATCATCCCAATTTTGCAGCCGCGAAGACAGGGGTTAATTAATTTGCCCACAGTCCCCAGCTAGGAAGTGACAGATGGTGGTCTGAACCCATGCTGCTATTCTACCTTGCCCCACTCTCCCCTGCCCCTTCAAGGATGACTGATCCCAGAGAGATAGGAAAAGCTACAGAAGTAGTAGGGAAAGGAGGGCAGTCGTTAGCGAAGAGGTAAGTGTGATAAGATACTGGAACCACAATGTGAAGAAAGAAAGGGCCACATGTGCTTGGATTTAGTGGAGCTGACAACAGAAAAGCTGTCAGGAACATCACAATTTCTGGTCATAGTCAACTCCATGAGGTGTGGCAATAGCAGGGTCAAAGAGAGGTTTTTCCTGGCAGTTGCTGGAGAAAGATTAATTGTGGGGCAGAGAGAGACTTAGAATTATTGAAAGGGGAAAATCACCTGCAGAAAATCCTTTTATACTATGGAGAAAACTCTGTAAAGAAGCTTATGACAGTCATGGACATAGGGCAGGGCCATGCTTGTGAGCAGAGCTAGGTCTTGGAAGGTCAGGCTTACCGGTAAGCCTGATGAAAAAGCTAAACACCTGTTGAGTGCTGAATTGGGCTGTAACCTGAATGTACTCTGGAGACTTCCAGAGAGCAGTTTTTTGGGGGAGCCTGGGCAATGTGGAATGTTGAGTTGTAATTCTAGGGTTCAGAATGGAGTGAATTTTCATATTTATCAACCTGTGAAATGTGTGCAGATTACAATGAAATAAGCCAAAACTGCGCAGGGAATTCTGGACTCCCACTACACCTTTTGGGGTCCTGAAACTAAGCAATGTTATTGCCCTTTGGCATGTTGAATTACCTGAGCTCTTAAACAGAGCCATCTAGCGACAAACTGGACACTGCTAGTGTTAGAACATTCATCCCTTCCCTAGCTGATATTCAGAATCTATAGAATTCTGGGTACCTGTGACTTGGCCCAACAGGGATGGGTATTGGAAAAGGACCCATAGACAAATATGTTTGTTGGAGTCCAGATTTTTCCATCTTCATTTGAAAATGGTCATGTGATGTCAAGAGCTCATCAGCATACCTCCCTGCGAAACGTCTCTTGAGAACGGAATGAAAGTCTCAGTGGCAAGCTGACTCATATCTTCTCTCCCGATCACACAAGGGGGATGTATCAGAAGGCAACTGAACTGCCTGTGAACCGTGAATGGAGGGAGTTTTCTTCTTGTCCTGTAAGCCTTGTTCATAGAATGTCCCTTCTGGAGCTAGATGGGGAACTTCCATATCCCAGCTCCTTCAGTGAGGCAAGCACCATTCCCTCCATAAAGTTCTTCTGGGATTCCACAAGATTATCCATCTTGGGGTTCATTTTAAGTTGTCTCAGCAACCCAAAGAGCCACAACTGCTGAAAAGTAGGGTCCTGGTGCCATTAACAGTTACGTCAGCTCCCCAACTGTTCAAACCAGTTGAAGTATTTCTTGCCTGTCCCTGGGAATGTGTGTTCTGTGCTTGGGGAGTAAGGTGTCCACTGTGTGCTCTCTCTGTCCCTGCCCACCGCCCCCTCCCATATTCAGTCAGGTCTTTCGGTAACACCACAATGGTCTTCTCTTCTCCACCTATGTGGCACGTGCTAGGAGTGACCTCCACGCCCACACAGGGCCTCAGAGCCTCTGGGGTTGACACTGATGTCTCTTTCTCTCTTTCTCCTCTCTCTAGGCTTGTCTGTTGTCACTGGATCTGATTCCACTTGGGTGGTCTCCAGCCTCCTCCTCAGCAGCATGGTTTATATTTAGGTTCGGCTGCAAATGGACAGACTGGTGATGCAGAAACACCCCTGCTTGTGGAGGTGGGCCCCGCTTTGTCTTCCTGACATTTCCTTTAGGAAGGAGGCAGGTGGTGAACTCTCCCAGAGCAAAGTGCTGTCGGAAGGACCAGGAAGGGAGAGAATCATGGTGAGAGGTGAGTGGAGTGATCAGTAGCTAAAGAAAAGGTTAAAGAGATTTATATAAAAACAGGAAAAGCAGTCTTAGGGACTGCATAAGCACAAACTACCTGTCTCAAAAAAAAAGTGATGGGAAAAAATGTTTTGTGTCTTTAGAACTTGAGAGTTGTGATATACACTCGTTAGTACCTGCTATGTATCTAGCACAGTCCCTGACCTTCAAGCATTTATGTTCAGTAGAAGAAACACATTTAATTAAAAGTTACGATGCAGGAAAGAATAGAGGTTAAACTGCTCTGGGAGCCAAGAACGGGTCTGAAGGGGAAAGGGGGAGGTGTCCCAGGAAGTGACATTGGAACTGGGTCCACAAGGATTTTATCACGTTGAGAAAGAATAAAAATATGGTTGTTGTTTTTTGGTGGGGGTGGGGTGGGGTGGGAGGAACGGCATGAGCAAAGCGTGAAGGCATACAATCCGGAAAGACTGGGCAGTTTGTCGTGGCTGAATCTTATCAGATTTGGTGGAAGACTGGAAGAGGAAGGGAGTAACAAGGGCATGAGGCCAGGGAGCCAGCTTTTGAAAAGCATTGTGTACCATATTAAGGGATTTGGACTTTGTCTTGTAGGTAATGGGGATCTAGCCAAAGTTTGTCAGCAAAGGAGTGACATGAATAGATGTGTTTTAGAAAGATAAGTCTATGACAATGTGGCTTAAAGGACAAGAGAAATTGAAGACAGGGAACTATTTAAGATATAGTAGTCCACAGAGGAAATTATTTATTTCTGAACTAAGGCAGGGACAGAGAGTCTGGAGTGGAAACATAGATTCTTGAGATTATGTTTAAGAGCTAGAAACCAAACAGGATTTGTTGTCCAATTGGATGCATGAGTTGTAGAGGAGGGAGAAGAAAGGATGGCTTCAAGGTTCCAACCTTAGGCAATTGGGTAGATGATTGTGCCATTAATAAAAATCTAAAATATAGGAAAAAGAGTGGGCAGTCGGAGATATTACAAGTTCACTTTTGCCCATGGGAAAAAAAAAACCCAGGGGTTCTAGAATTACAAAGTATTCCATTTTAATGGATAAATATGCAACATCCCCCATCCCCATTTCTGTCCCATTTTTCTATTAACCCCTTAGCGCAAGAGCAAACTGAAGAAGTATTAGTACATAGGCAAATGTGAATGTTCTTTTTGATCTCAATAATTCATTCACCTAGTAGCTGAGAGTAAATGTGTGTTCAAAGTCTCACAAACCTTTCAAGGCATCATTGCACTCCTTGTTACGTGAATACTGTCGTTCAGAAGGAGAGATACCTAGAGAGATGTCAGCCCACTCCAATACAGGTGTTGGGGTCACCAGCAAAATCACGACACACAGACTCCAATGGAAAGACATTTTACTCACATAGAGAAGAGACAGAGCAAGGTCAGCTTCACTAGTGGGTGCCAGTTCCCCCAGAGCCCACAGGTCTCAATCTGTGGCCGACGCAGAGAAGTGTTCAACACCCAGCCCCTTCTCTTGTGTTTGTGTGCTGTAGTGGAAGAACCCCATTCCCTCCCTGCCAGGGACAGCTATACCACAGGGCCATGAGCTGGATGTTGTAAAACATTCCACCAGAGTCAGACCGTCTCCAGCGTTCACATATGCTCTGGACAAAGGGGAAGGAATGGACCAGCAGCCCCCTAATCGACCAGCTCCTGAGCACAGGATATATTTGTGGATCCCAAGGAGAGGCAGCAGGCTCATGCTAGGACTCCCCCTACTACAAATACAGTCATTTCCTTTTTCCTCTTCTTCTCTTCTATCACACTCCTATTGAAGTCAAGAGAGATTCCAAAAGAAAAAGGAAAGGAGTAGCCTACTAAGCCCTCGTGTGAGAGCAGTCAGGAAATGTCTACAGAATGTCTACTTTGGAATCTGTTTCTCTTGGAGCAGCCAGCAGGGGTGAGGCAAAGACTCTAAACTCAAGAAAAGCATCTCAGGAAGATCTTCCTTCCAGGGACTATGTTCCAAAAGGACATTCTTCCCAACTGTACCCTGATGCTAGGGCCGCGTCACTTACCCCCTTGGAGACATTATCCTTCACTCCCATGGAATGAATAGGCTGCCGCAGGGTCTAGGCCAAGACCCAGAAAATGAGACTCCAGAGAGCGAGAACTGGAATTAGCAGTCTTTTTCTCCAGATGAAGGAGTGTTTCACGCTGACTTGTGATCTGTAACAGAAGGCTCTCCTCACTTAGTAGAATCATCTCACCCCCACGAACACCAAACAACTGGCCTCTGATACTGTCTGGGACCAAGGAAAGAATGCGTCTAGTTTTATAAATTTTATAAAATTTTATAGATTTTGATATATTGACTGATGATCTTTCCCCATCTCCTCTCATCCTGTGGACTGTAACCCACCCCACACTCAGGCAGCTCAGGCAGCCAGGCCATGCAACATTATTTTTCTTGGAAAAGAGATAAAATAGCAGAAAGCAGAAAGGGGGTGGGGGGAACCAAGGACTTTGGGGTTTTAAAAGTCAAGGCCTTAGGAAGCAAGATAGGTTTCATGTCACAGATACAAATTTTGAAAAAATATATTAGTAAGAGCAAATTTTCCCCACCTACCCAAAACAGTTAAGTCGTCCCTGAGCTAGGAGATGCAGGCAAAGAAAGTAAAGGAGATGAGTAAATTAGCGGTACGCATATATTGGAGAGTTCCTAAGAAAGGAGGAGGAAGGCAAAAAAAAAAATTTTTTTAATAAAAATAAAAAAGGTAAGTTCCTGATTGTTCTAAGAAATAGGGACTTAACCCAGGACATTGAAGTTTAGAAGCAAAAATATGAGATAATGATGTTTAAAGATTTTACCAGTTCCAAATCCACCTTCCCTTCTCAGCAAATGTGACCTCTCCCTCTTGACCTCTCCAGTCTCAAGGATGAGGTTCTTCCTGTCTGACTTGTGCCTTGCCCCAAGCAGAAGAGATGGTTGGAAAACCAGGGTGCAAAGAAAGGAGAGGTGGAACTCTTTGCCCCAGATCTGTGTCCTCTTCCTCCCCTTCTTTCCTCAAAACCAGTTACCTCCACTGACTAGAGGCAGATCCAGTGCTGCTTGCCAACGTCACTACTTACGACTCTGATTTCAAGTATTCTCACAGGTGCCCTGTCCAAAACTGACCCTGAGAGCTTTCTCTGGGTGGCCTGAGAAAGTCCAGGCCTGACTCCCAGCTCAGCTTCCCATGGGACTAGACTTCCCTGCCCCAGAAGGGGGTTCTGGAGTATTCCAAGAGCCCCAAGACTCCGAGAGCTGGGTAGTTGGATGTCCAGACAACTCCTGTAAACAGCGACATCCCACCCGCAGACAGCCTGGTACAGCACTGCATGTTTATTCCCCAAAATGGCACCTCGTGGTGATCTATGATAAGGCAGAAATAACAGAGGAGCAACCAGCAGGCCTCTCATTGGTTGATGGTAGGATGGGGGCCTAGTCTTCCTCTTCTCTCATTTACCTGTTGAGGCTTTTCTTTTTCTATGAAAAGCTTCTCCTTAACCCATACTGAACCATACAGAGCAATTTGTCTCAAACCTGGTGCATGACAGGGAATAACCCAGGTGGCAGCACAGAGTACTTAAGACACAGATCAACTAGCACAAACTTCAAACCCAGATCTTAAGGCTACTCTGCTTTTTATTAGCTAATTTGGGGCAAATGTACTTACTCCCCAACCTCCATTTCCACATCTGTAAAATGGGGAAAACTAGTACCAAATTCAATAAGACTGTGGTTAAGATCCCATGAGAAAATGCTCCCAGTGTCGTGCTTGACACTATCACTAATGTCCTTGCTGTTACTAAGAAGTTGGCACTGGGGAAGCCTGCCTCACTCCAGGACCGATTCCTCCCTCTCGCAGGGAGTCATGCAGTTTCTCTGCCCTGCTCAGTTTTTACCATGTTATTTGTTAGAACCACGTAACTGTCCTCCTGCAGATCCAGTTACCCTTCTGGAAAATGGCACACTCTGAGGAACTAAGAGTGAGATACAGCTCACATAGCTTGCAGTTTGAGCGCCTGGTAAATTTGCCCAATCAAAGCACAGCCCAGATGCTAGAAGAAAGTGAGAAGTGTCTACAAACAGCCAAGTAAGTGTTACAAGGCCAAGTCATCACAGCTCATGTAGGTTGGGAGCAAAAGTTTCCTAAGTTTGGAAGAAAAAGGTCCATGGCTTTGAGACCAGGGATGAAATTCAAATCCTAATTCTACCATTCAGGAGTTGTGTGACTTTGGAAAAGTTGCTCAACTTCTTTGATGCACAGTTTCTTAAATTTAAATTAGGGTACTAGAGTATGGCGTGATTGTAATAACCAGGGCTTTTATTATTTCTTTATAGGCCAGGCTCCTCGGGCCCTTGGAAAGGGTCCTTAACAGGGTTACAAATTGCTTCTCCTGTTACTGAGCCAGCAGGTTTATGCAACTAGGAGAAAGCCACCAGACAGAGGTGGTTCGCAAGGCTGCCTGCAAATTAGAATCACCTGGAAGCACTTAAAACTCCCAATGCCACCAGCACATCCTAGAAGAATTACATCATAATCTCTGGGGGTGTGGCCCAGGCATCAGGATTTATAACTAGCTCCCCAGGTGATACCAATCAAGTCAAGTCTGGGAAGGCTGAGCACCACTGGGCTGCCTCTCTAACGCTGATGTGCATGCTTAGCACCTGGGGATCTGGCTAAAATGCAGCATTTGATTCCATTGGTCTGGAGTAGAGCCCAGATTCTGAATTGCTAATAAGCTCCCAGGTAATGCTGATGCTGCTGAGTAGCAAGGATTAGAGGAAGACTTGCTCTCATTATTAGGATAGAACTGCCAAGAGACTTGTGTTGCAGGAAGTGACAGAAAAACTCTCAAATGTAGCATCAAGCACCAAAAGCAGAGTGGCCTGGGACCATTTAAAGTACAGGCACACAGCACTATACTTCTAAGGAGTCCCTTGGAGTATCACCATTTTATAACAAAGCCCAAGTTTTGACTTTGAGAAATAGTTACTCTGTGTGTGAAAGCATTTGCTAAAGAGGCCAGGAAATGTATCACACATTTTGAAGACTGTTAGGAGAAAAGAAAATCTCCAATTCTGAGAGGTAAGTTTTAGGCAAATTTTCCTATGAGGAATAATCAATGATTATTGCAATTACTCAGCTTACCGGTCAGTTGTTGTTCACAGGGCACCTACCTGTTCAACCCTAGTCATGAGCTAAGGCAAAGAGTATTATTGTCCCCAATTATTCACTATAATCCATGAAATAGGATTATAGCTTCCCACCTCATTGACATTGGGCTTAGCCATGTGACGTTTTTGGCTGATAAAGTGTGAACAGATAGAACACACCACATGCAACTCCCAAGCAGAAGTTTTAAGAGCCATCACATGGTTCTTTCACTGCTCTTTTCCCTTTGCCACAAGACTCAAATAGAGGATGTTCCTTCAGCCTAGGTCCCAGATGAGGGAGATATAAGCGGGGTGTACAGTGAACAAGTATAGGAGTGAGAAATAAACCTTTATTGTTATAAGTCATTAGATGGTGGGAACATTTATTACCACATTGTGGCCTAGTGAAATCTGACCCATACATGAGCAATAGAGAGAGGGTCACAGAACATAGAGAAGGTGCCACCCTTCCCTGCCCAGAGGTTATAGTACAATTCAGATGTTGAATGATGACTGAGAGTGGAAATGGCTCAACTGTCTAGATCCTGAGGGACTCTTTGTATATAATATGGGGCCAAGGAGAGTGCAAATACCTCTTGGTGGGTTGGGGTGGTTTCTTGTAGGAAACACTCCCTTTGATATGAAGGGAGGACATAGCAAGGCAATAAGAAGACCCAGAGAGGTGGGTCTAGAAGCAATTAATAGGGAAGTGGGTGTGTCTCAATGGATAGAGCTCCCGTTTACCATATGAGAGGCCCCGGGTTTGCTTCCCCAGGCCTCCTTGTGAGAGTAGGCCGACCCGCGCAGCGCGGTGGGCTGATGCAGCAGGACCTCACAGCAAGGGGGAGATAAGCAGACATGGAAGAAACACACAGCGAATCGACACAGTAAAACACAAGCAGCAAGGGTGGGGGGTGTAGATAAATAAATAAATAAATCTTAGAAGCAATTAATATAGAGAATTATTCCAAGAGGTGAGGGAGCTTGGGTAATATATTAGATTTGAAGCTCAAACTTTAGAATTAGATGGGGAGGGGCATGGGACAAGAAGTGAATGAGGGCTTTTATGAAAAGAGCGACAAGTGTTTTCCCTTTAGTAACACCAAGTCTTCAAGATGCTTCTTTTTTGTTTTCCATGGAGAAGGCATTTGGGGCCATTCTTTTTTTTTTTTTTTTT
>JAQZBX010081351.1:0-13690 GCA_029593785.1 Cabassous unicinctus | reverse complement strand
ATTTGAAATCCTGAACAGAAAAGTAACGGAGTGCATGGGAATGAAAGACACAATAGGTGGCATCAAAAACACATTTGAGGCATACAACAGCAGACTCGAAATGATAGAAGAAAGAATAAGTGATACCAAAGACAGAGCAGCTAAAATTGAAGAGAGAAAAGAACAGAGAGAGAAAAGAATGGAAAAATTGAGCAGGGGCTCAGAGAGTTGAATGACAACACAAAACACAACAACATACGTATCATGGGAGTTCCAGAAGCGGAAGAGAAAGGAAAAGGGGCAGAAAGAGTATTTGAGGAAATAATAGCTGAAAATTTCCCAACTCTCATGAATGAAATGAACTTACATGTATGTCCAAGAAGCACACCATACCCCAATGAGAATAAACTCAAATAGACTTATGCCAAGACACATAGTATTCAGAATGTCAAATGTAAAAGATAAAGAGAAAATTCTCAGAGCAGCAAGAGAGAAGCAAACGATCATGTACAAGGGATGTCCAGTAAGACTTAGTGCAGATTTCTCTTCAGAAACCATGAAGGCGAGAAGACAGTGGTATGATACAATTAGGAAACTGAAAGAGAAAAACTGCCAGCCGAGAATTCTTTATCCAGCAAAACTGTCCTTCAAATATGAAGGTGAGTATAAAGTATTCACAAACAAATAAAAACTAAGAGTTTTTAAAAAAGAATCCACCTTTGCAAGAAATTTTAAAGGAAGCTATAGAGCCTGAAAGAAAAAGAAAGGAGAGGCTTGGAGGAGAGTATAGAAGAAAGAATAGCAGAAATGGTAACCAAAAGAGTAAAAAAACAGATGAAAATATGATTTGACATATGAAAACCAAAGAATAAAATGGTGGAAGTAAATAATGCATTTACAGTAATATCATTGAATGTGAATGGATTAAACTCCCCAATCAAAAGATACAGGCTGACAGAATGGATAAAAATAAAAACATGAGCCATCTATAAGCTGTTTAGAAGAGACTCACCTTAGACCCAAGGATACAAACCAGCTGAAAGTGAAAGGTTGGAAAAAGAATCTCCATGCAAATAGTAACCAGAAAAGAGCAGGGGTAGCTCTACTAATGTTGGACAATACAGATTTTAAATGCAAAAAGTTATAAGAGATGCAGAAGGCCATTATATATTAATAAAAGGAACAATTCACCAGGAAGATATAGCAGTCATAAATATTTATGCACTAACCAGCATGCTCCAAAATACATGAAGGGAGAAATAGACATCACTACAATAGTCATTGGAGACTTCAACATACCACTCACATCATTAGATAGAACTAGACAGAACATCAACAAGGAAACAGAGAACTTGAACAATGTAATAAATGAGTTAGACCTAACAGATATATACCGAATGTTGTATCCAAACTCAGCAGGTTATACATTATTCTCAAGTGCCCATGGAACTTTCTTCAGGATAGACCACATGTTAGGGCACAATGCAGCTCCCAATAAGCATAAAAAGGCTGAAATTGTACAATGCACCGTCTCAGATCATAATGGAATGAAACTGGAAATCAATAATAGACAGGAAAGAGGTAAATTCACAAAGGTGTGGAGACTAAACAACACAATCCTAAATAATCAGTAGGTCAAAGAAGAAATTGCAAGTGAAAACAGTAAATATATTGAGACAATGAAAAAGAGAACACAACTTTTCAAAACTTATGGGACACAGAGAAGGCAGTCTGGAGAGGGAAATTTATAGCCCTAAACGCCTATATAAAAAGGAATGAAGAGCTAAATTCAAAGATTTAACCAAACAACTGCAGAAACTAGAAAACAACAGCAAACCAATCCCAAAGCAAGCAGAAGGAAAGAAATAATAAAGATTAGAACAGAAATAAATGAAATTGAAAATTAAAAAAAAAAAAAAGAAGGGAAACCAACAAAATTAAAATCTGGTTCTTTGAGAAGATCAATTAAATTGACAAACCTCTAGGTAGACTAACAAAGAAAAAAAGAGAGAAGATGAAACTAAATACAATCAGAAATGAAAGGGGGGAGCTATGACTGACCACACAGAAATAAAAAGGATCATAAGAGGATATTAAGAGAAACTGTATGCAAACTAACTAGACAACCTAGATGAAAAGGACAAGTTCCTAGAAATGCATAAACAACCTACACTGATGCTACAAGAAATACAAGAACTTAACAAACCAATCACATTTAAAGAGATTGAATCAGTCATCAATGAAAAGTACAGGACCAGACGGTTTCACAGGTGAATTCTATGTAGCATTTTGAAAATAATTAACATCTATCCTGTTTAAACTTTTCCAAAAAAATTGAAGAGGAGGGAAAATTACCCAACACATTTTATGAAGCCAACATCACCCTAATACCAAAGCCAGATAAAGACACTACAAGAAAAGAAAATTACAGACCTATCTCTCTAATGACCATAGAGGCAAAAATTCTCAACAAAATGGTTGCAAATAGAATGCAACAGCATATCAAAAGACTGACACACTATGAGCAAGTGGGATTTATTCCTCATATGCGAGGCTGGCTCACATAAGAAAATCAGTCAACGTCACACACTACATTAAGAAATTGAAGGGAAAAAACCACATGATCATCTTGATTGATGCAGAAAAGGCATTTGACAAATTCCAGCATCCCTTCATGATAAAAACGCTTTGAAAGATAGCAATAGAAGGAAAATTCCTAAATATGATAAAAGGCATATATGAAAAACCCACAGCCAACATCATACTCAATGGGGAAAGGTTGAAATCTTTCCCTCTAAGATTAGGAACAAGACAAGGATGCCCGCTGTCACCATTGTTATTTAACATTGTACTAGAAGTTCTAGCTAGAGCAGTTAGACAAGAAAAAAAATTAAAGGCATTCAAATAGGAAAAGAAGAAGTAAAACTTTCACTATTTGCAAATGACATGATCTTATATTTAGAAAATTCTAAAATGTCTACTACAAAGCTACTTAAGCTAATAAATGAAGTCAGCAAGTTGACGGGATACAAGATTAACACACAAAAATCAGTAATGCTTCTGTACACGAGTATTGAACAATCTGGGGAGGAAATCAGGGAAAAATTCCATTTGCAATAGTAACAAATGACTCAAATATCTAGGAATCAGTCTAACCAAAGAAGCACAGGACCTACATGCAGAAAACTGCAAAACAGTGCTAAAAGAAATCAGTGAAGACCTAAACAAATGGAAAGACATTCTGTGTTCATGGATTAGAAGACTAAATATTGTGAAGATATCAATCCTACCCAAACTGATTTACAGATTCAATGCAATACCAATCAAAATTCCAACAGCCTACTTTACAGAAATAGAAAAGGCAATTACCAAATTCATTGGAAGGGCACGTACACCTGAATAGCCAAAGGCATTCTGAAAAAGAGCAACATGGGAAGAATTTCAATTCCTGACCTGGAAACATATTACAAAGCTACAGTTGTCAAAAGAACGTGGTACTGGCATAGATTAGTGGAATAGAATTGAGAGTCCAGAAATAAACCCTCACTTCTATGGTCAACTGTTTTTTGACAAACCTACCAATTCCATATTAATGGTACAAAACAGTTTCTTCAACAAATGGTGCTGGGAGAACTGGACATCTATAATCAAAATATTGAAAGGAGACCCTTATCCTGCTCCCAATACAAAAATCAACTCAAAATAGATCAAAGACCTAAATATAAAAGCCAGGACCATAAAACTACTAGAAGAAAATGTAGGGAGACATCTTAAAGACCTTGTGGTAGGTGGTGGTTTCTTGGACCCACCCAAAGCACCCAAAGCACATGCAACAAAAGAAAACAGATAAATGGGACCTCCTCAAAATCAAACACTTTTGCACTTCACAGGGTATTGTCAAAAAGGTGAAAAAGCAGCCGACTTAATGGGAGAAAATATTTGGAAATCATATATCTGATAAGAGTTTAATATCCATGATATATAAAGAGATGTTACAATTCAACAATAAAAAAAGACCCGATTAAAAAATGGGCAAAAGATTTGAATAGACATTTGCCCAAAGAAGAAATACAAATGGCAAAAAAACACATGAAAAAAAATTCAACATCTCTAGTGATTAGGGAAATGCAAATCAAAACTACAATGGGATATCATTTCACACCTCTCAGAATGGCCACTATTAAAAATACAGAGAGCTACAAGTGTTGGAGAGGATGTGGAAGGATAGGAACACTTCTTCACTGTTGGTGGGAATGCAGAATGGTACAGTCACTGTGGAGGCTTGTTTGGCAGTACTTAAATAAATTGAACATAGATTTGCCATCTTACCCTGCCATACCACTACTGGGTATATACCCAGAAAAACTGTAAGCAGTGACACGAACATCTGCAAACTGTTGTTCATAGCAGTGTTATTCACGATTGTCAAAAGTTGGAAACAACCCAGGTGTCCATCAACTGATGAATGGATAAACAAACTGTGGTGTATTCACATGATGGAATATTATGCAGCTGTAAGAAGAAATGAAGTCGTAAAGCATATGACAACATGGATGAACCTGGAGGACATTATGTTGTGTGAAGCAAGCCAGACACAAAAGGACAAATACTGTATGATTGTGTTACTATGAATTAAATATATTGTGTAATATATTGTATGATTCTATTTATATAAAATGTAAATATAAATCAATTTATAAAGATGAAATTTGATTAGTGGTTATGTAGGGCTAAGGAAGGCATGCTAGGTGGTGTGGAGTTTTTCTTTTTTGAGTAATATTTCATTACTCCAAATGAAATATTTTTACAATTGAAATATTATTTCAATTGTAAAATTTTTTGTGATGATGAATTCACAATATTGTGATTATACTAAAAGCCACTGATTATACACTTTAGATAGATTTATGGCATGTGACTATCTCTCAATAAAACTGCTTAATAAATAAATAATTATGCAAGTAAAGCCAGAAATAGCAGCTGTGTACATCAGGGGAAACATAGAAAGATTGAGAGGTGAAGAATTTTCTTCTTTGTCTGTTTTTTGTTTATTATTATTATTGAAATAATGAAAATGCTCTAATTATGATTGAAGTGATGAATGCACAACTATGTGATTATACCAACTACTATTGATTGTACACTTCAGATGAATTGTATCCTTCATTAGGTATGTACAATAAAATTGATTTGTTAAAAAAAATAAACCTCATTTTTCTAACTTTATATAGAAACACCACATCACTAACAAGCATTTAGATCATCAACCTTGTTTTGGCTTTATTACAATTCTTGTGAGGGTCTTTCGATTTATGATATTTCTTCTAATACTGTCCAAATAAACTTAACCTTTAAGAAACCTAGAGGTCGGAGGCATCAATGCACATTCTGCATGTACATTTAGAAATGCAACCAAAAGCAAACAACCAGCAACTCTAAGTATTACTGACAAAATCTGTAGTTGTAGATGAATAGGTAAAAAATAATGCAAAGGTTCACGTGAATACAAGTTTTTACCAGTTAAAAGTCCACTAAAGAGTACATCTGAATTCTAGAAAGGGTATATGTATATGTCAAGTAAAATATTTTAAACAAGCTCATTGCACATCATTTAGTTTTAAATTACAAAATCCAATGCATGGTTGTTTTAATGAATTAGTGCAATATGAAATATTTTAGAAGATTAACATGTGCACAATTAGGTCAACTCAAAGATTTCAGAATTCCTTCCAATTGCCAACTATCACTTCTTCTTAAGCAATTTCTTGGTGAGCTGTTCTAGGAGGGATGCTCAGATTTAGACAAACTTACCCCAAATATCAATCTGCCTGGAAGAGATGTAGATTTTTTTTTAACTTCCATGCATTAATAATTCTCTAGTAGTCTGAGACAGGCAAACTAATTTCCATCATTCTCATCCATGTGGAATTTCACACAACACTGGTGAACTGAGGGAAGAGCTACTCACTTTGTTTCACTCTGAATTATCCTTAAGATTAACTATTCTGATAATTCTAGTTCTTAAAGTACATTTACTTACCAAGTTCAAATTGAGAGCCAAGTGAAATACTACTGCTTCTGTTTCTTTGTAGAAAAAGGGAAGAGGCAACTTCTACGATAAGGCAAATTTCCTACAAAAATGTAGTTTTTGTATTGTTTTTCCTTTTTGAAATCACCACTGCCTTTGGTAGTCACCAGTGAAGAAACTACAGTTTCCTGGGGATGGGGCAACAGAACCCAAGCTGTCATCTCAAATGTATCACTTCACATTCCCACTGGCTGCTCACATGGTCCTAGGGCTGTAGTAGAATGCCGACAATCTTCTTTCAATACTAGATTAATATTTATGTACATTTTTAATCGATGCAAAGTTCTGTAGAACCTTAGTTCAGCCTTACAAAAGAAGGGCTGCCTTATGATAGCGATATCCAATATTTTCAGTCTGCTGAAACATCTCATCCAGGGCTGCAGACGGAATCATTTCTGCAACGTCATTATAGATGAGTTTCTCTGCAGTTACATGGTTGATTTCATCAATAAATCTGCTTGTCAGAGAAGAAACGCTACAACTTTCCTGTAAGTTTCTTGCACATGGTGATGCAGAATTAATATCGTACATTCTGATTTTTGACAACTTGTTTCACAGCCATGGATGAGCTCACTTTCCCGGACTTGATCTGGGCTTTGGCGAGATGCAGAGAAGCTGTGAGCAGCTGTGCTGCTTTCATGTGTTTTGTTGATCTGATAATTTTCCAGTACTGACAGATCTGTCAAAGGCTGCCTTGTAGTGCTGCTTGGATCACTGCCTCTCACTTCCTTGTGCCAAGAGACAATGGGAGCACTAGCGATTAGGGAAATGCAGATCAAAACCACAGTGAGATACCATTTCACACCTTATAGAATGGCCATTATTGAAAAAACATAAAACTGCAAGTGCTGGAAAAGATGTAGATAAACAGGAACACACCTTCACTGTTGTTGGGAATGTTGAATGGTACAGACTCTGTAGAAGACAGTTTGGCAGGACCTTAAGAAGCTGAGCGTAGAACTGCTGTACGATCCTGCAACCCCATTAATAGGAATATATTCAGAAGAATGGAAAGCAAGGACGTGAATTGACATTTGCACACTGATGTTCATAGCAGCATAATTCACAATTGCTAAAATATGGAGCCAGCCTAAGTGTCCATCAACCGATGAATGTATAAACAAAATGTGGTATATATACACAATGGAATACTATTCAGCTATAAGAAGAAATGAAATTGGGATGCATATGACAACATGGATGAACTTAAAGGATGCACATAAATAACATTTTAGGGGAAAATAAAGGCCACGAACAACAACAAATAGTTCCTCATATGGTTTTCAGGAGCTCTATAAGGAATCTGAAGAGTAGAAGAGAGGAGTTTAAAATTGGCATAGGTCAAAAAAGGAAAAAAATCAAAGGAGCCTTTCTCTTTCACTTTAAAAATTGTATGAGTATATACACACAATGTAATATTACTCAGTCGTAAAAATGAATGAAGTCCTGATATATGCGACATCATGAGTGAACCTTGAAGACATTGTGTTGAGTGAAATAAGCCAGACACAAAAGGAAAAATATTGTGTGGTCTCACAAATATGAACTAAATATGATGAGTAAACTCATGAAGTAAACTCTAGAGTATAGGTTACTAGGAGATAGAGTGTGGGTTGAGAATGGGAGCTGATGCTTAACGTATGTAGCATTATTAATAAGGTTAATTGTAAAAGTGTAGAAATGAATAGAGTTGAGAGTAACACATTATAATGAATATAATTAGCACTGTTGATTTATAAATGTGATTGTGGCTGAAAGGGGTAGTATATGAAAGTAAACGTCAAGTGAAAGGAAGCTAGAGAATAATCTAGGGTATGTATAACCTAGAGATTTCTGTAGTGGATGAAGGTTGTGGTTAATAGTATAAATATAAGAATGTTCTTCTTTTACAAAGTGCTAAGAATATATTGATACATGGGAAAATTAAAACCAATGTAACTTATGGATGTTAGTTAATGGTAATAATGTAATATTTTGCAGCAATGGCAAGAAGATATTTTTTCAATAGTAAGGGACAATAGGAGGGTATAAGGGATTATGGGACTTTTCGTTCTGGAGTAATGAAAACATACTAAAATTAACTGAGTTGATGACAGCACAGCTCTGTGAAGAAAATGAAAACGACTGGCTGTACACTTTGAATGGCTTGTACGAAGCAGGACTGTATAACAGGGAATCCAGTGGTGGAAGATGAACTGTGGTTAACAGAATAAATATGAGAACGTTTTCTCCTGAATGAGAACAAGTATATAATACTAACATAGGGTGTTAAAAATTGTGTGGGTTGTGTGTGTGGGGATACACCAAATATAAGATATGCACTATACTTAGTAGTAGTTTGGAACAAATGTTCCACAACAATGCAAGGTGTTGTTGTTGGGGAGATGTATGGGAACCTCGTATGATGACATGCATGTTTGTTTTGTAAGTTCACATATTTTACTATACATTTATTGTTTATGTATGTTCATGTATGAATGATAAACTTCAATAAAATTTTACTTAAAAAAGAGACAATGGGAGCATTCCTATGGATCATTCCTGTCTTTAGACTGCCCTTGGGCTGTCCCCTGTAACTAAGGCCAACAGGTTGGAAGACGCTTGCGTTTTAGGGATTTTGAAAGGAGCTGTGGCCTTAGTTGGAGAGCCAATGATTGTTGGTAAAGGAGTTTTAAAGAACCGGTCAGAACTCCGTGGAAAGGATCCCATGTGTTTGGTGGGAGAGTTTCAAAGACTGTCCTTTCAACTGGGCTGAGGGGAATAGCTCTACCCAGGCCTGGCGAGGAATGGGCACACAGGATCAGAGTGCTGCTTTCTGAGCTTCTGCTTGTCCTGGTAGATGTTGGTGAGGGTGGGGGTGCTCTGCAGTCGAGCACACAATAAGAGAGACTGTGGTGACTGAACCTGTGGCACTGGTGAACCTGAGGAGTTCCCGCTCCTGGATTCATGGCACTGGGGATGCCCACAGCAGCCCTGAGCAAATTGCTCTGGAACTGCACCCACCAAAGGGGAAGGAGAGTAAGGCCTGGAAGACCCAGTAGAGAGTTTTCATCCAGCTGTTTGTACTGTGTCTGCTGGAGTTGGGGAACAGGATCCCAGTTGAAGGAAATCCATGGGGCTGGTATTAGACCTTTGTACCACTGCACATTTTGGAGAATCATGTAGATTTGTGCCAGAGCTGGCAGTGGATGTAAGGTCCTGCTCTATGCGCTGATAGTTCTTTATCTGAGTAGGAACTGGAATGGGTGCTGTCTCACTGTAAAGTGACACAGCAGGCTGGCATTGCCCTCCAAACACCAAGAAATCATTTGAAACACAGCTGCCAGCATTTCCCATTGGCATATCATATGATTGGTCTACATGATGTGTGGAACCAAAAGAAAGTTGCCCATGTCACAGGAAGAGTTCTTGTTACTAGTACTGGCAGAATCTTTGGACACTTGTAGATAGTTGGGAGGGTCCAATGGTGGGGAAGATAAGTTTTCTTCCTGAATATGCTGTATATCTGGAAGAGGTGGTGGAGAGGCAAATTGACAAGATGGAGAGCTGCCACAGGAGCCTCCAGAGATGGAACCAGCATACACGGGGACTGGAACTCGGCAAGATTTTATTTTACTGGAACTTGCTCAAGAAAAGGATGGCTAAAAATGCTTCAGGCTAAAATCAAGGTATCAGAAGGCTCCTTTTGGAGCCCCTAAAAGAAATCCATTTCAGGCTTTAGGCAGAATTCAGTTTTCTGAGCTGGTTGCACTGAGGTTCCTGTGTCCTTGCTGGCTGTCAGCTGAGGACCATTTCTAGTTTCTGGAGGCTACCCGCATTCCTTGGCTGAAAACTATACAACACTGATGAAAGATATCAAAGAAGACCTAAATAAATGTATAGTTAAACTGTGTTCATGAACTAGAGGATTCAACATAGTAAAGATGTCAATTTCTCTGATTTTAAGCGGTCAAAGTGGCAACAGACATTAGTGAATTACAACATGAATTCCCATGGGAAAATCCATGAGATGAAAAATTAGCACTTAGAGCTCTCTGTTATGTTCCCCAAAACTTTGGAGGAAGCTAGTGGGGAAGAAGTCTGTAAATAAATCTAAATTGATTTGCAACCTTTTGCAACCTTATCATGACATTTTCAGCCTCTCCCCTGCCTCCTTTGAAGGATACATTTGAATTTAGATGGATGCCCTTAAGAAACCCATCTTTCCAGTTAGGTCAATGGGGTGGAGAAAGAGAGAGAGAGAGAGAGAGAGCGTGCGCCCCAGATGGCAAAAATCTACTTGGTTTATATGCTGATCTGTCACTTTTACATGGATAGCATGTGTATTAGTCAGCCAAAAGGGGTGCTGTTGCAAAGTACCAGAAATGTGTTGGCTTTTATAAAGGGTATTTATTTGGGGGTAAAAGCTTACAGTTACAAGGCTGTAAAGAGTCCAACTCAAGGTTGCTTTCTCACCAGTCAGTTGCCATGTGTTGAAACGATGTGGTCGCTGATCTCTGTCTGGTCTCTCCTTCCTGGGCTTCCTCTTCCTCTTAACGCTCTGTGGGCCCAGTTTCTTCCCAATTTCAGATGTAAACTATTAGGTGAATGGCTCATCTTTCCCTGGGTCCCAGGATCAAAAAAATGACAGAGTTCGCTCTCTTCCCACGTGTCTTCTTGAGTGAGTATCTGTTTATGTCAGCCCACCGAGAGGGCAGGGATCCAACCTGAGTCATGCCTTCTTGATGTGGTTGAATCAATGCTCTAATCTTAACCAGTGATTTAATCAAAGACATCCGAACTGAATCTAATACAATCAAATGTTGTCCCACCCAGAGTAATAGATTAGTTTACAACATAATCTTTCTCTTTTTGGGATTCACAAAAATAATCCCAAACTGTCACTGCATGCAAATTCTAAATTAATATTTTAAGTGTGTTCCTTGGGATGCTAAAACATGAGTTATTTATTTATTTAAAAAGAAGATTTAGATTACATAAATGATACATAAAAAATATAAGGGGATTCCCATATTCCCCACCCCCTCCCTTCCCCCACTTTTTCCCATTAACAACATCTTTCATTAGTGTGGTACATTTGTTACCATTGATGAACACATATTGAAGCATTGTTACTAACCATGGTCAATAGTTTACATTATAGTTTACATTTTGCACCACACATTTTTATAGGTTTTGACAAAATGTATAATGATTTGTATCCATCATTGCAGTATCATTCAGAACAATTCCAATGTCCCCCAAATGCCCCATGTTACATCTATTCTTCCCTCTCTCCTCAAAACCTCTGGTGACCACTGACTTTATAACAATGTTACAAGTTCTTCCATTGCTAGAATAATAATAAGTCTACTTTATCCCATAGTTGCAATCCCCCTTTACGTTTGTTCATTCCTGAATCTTGAGGGTTTTAGGATGGTGTATGTCCATTCTGTTTCTGATTGAGAGGGGGGTTTAGATTCCATGGAGCAGATGGATGGAAATGTCTGGCTTGCAGTTGTAGATACTCTGTTTTTGGGATGGGTCTTGTCCATCATCATCCTTTTGTTAGTTGTCCTGGATGAGTCCTATGAACTGCAACTCTGCTGAGATTCAGGGCTCAACTGGCATATGAACAGACCAAAGATTTAAGTCCTTGGTACATATATTTAATGAGTATATTGCTAATTATAGATTCAAATAAAAGGGGTAGAAGAGCCATGTAGAGGGAAATTATAAATGAGCCTAACTCTGTTACATTGGGGAACTTATATTCCAGGGTAAGGCCCACTGACAGAGTCTGAACTCCCAAGATTGTCTGCCCTGCCTAAAGTGTCTAGAAGTCTATAGAGCCCTTAAGAGCACCCCTGCTTGAGACACTGTTTACTGCGGCAGTCAATGAGATATTCCTGAGACATGCATAAGCATAACTTCTGGAATGACCTCCCGACTCACTTTGAAATCTCTTAGTCATACAAACTCATTTTTATGTAATATTTCCTCCTTTTAGTTAAGGTCTTTTTCCAAATGCATTGCTAGTTGGTGCTTGGTAATAATCCCATAGTGCCAGGGAGGTTCATCCCTAGGAGTCATGTCCCATGGTGGGGGGAAGATAGTGAGTTTATATGATGAGTTTGGCTTAGTGAGGCCACGTTTGAGCAACAAAGAGGCTTTCGTGAGGTAACTCTTAGGTAATATATAATACTAAGCTAAGTTTCAATTTCCCAAGAACAATCATCAATGGCAAGAGCCTGGCATATTGGTCTGTCCTCCTTCGCTAGATACTGCTCATGTAACTCTAGGGATTCTTGCTGCTGTATTAGAGAATGTAGGAGGACTTACCAGGATGGGATTTCAGTATTCTTTCAGTTATTGTGGGGATCTCCACCCACTGAGACAACCCATGACAACTTGAACATATTCATATTCCATAAAGGCATGACCCAGGTGCACCCCTCCCCATACATCCCCCTATCACTGACACCCCACACCAGTGATCCTCCCCTGCCACAGTTGTGACCCTTCTGCAATCCAAAACCTCCCCCAAAACAAAGACAAAAAATTAATAAAAATCATAAAAATAAAATAATTAAAAACCAAATAAAACACAAAAATAAAAAATAAAAATAAAAAATTTTTTCATTGTGTCTTTCATCACCATAGGATATGTTATCTTTTACATAGAGTGACAATTTCTTCTGCATGTTCCCCAAGTGTCTTATTTTTCCACATTTTTTAATTAAGAAAGGATGCTGTATTTTGTCAAATGCTTTTTCTGCATCAATAGAGATGATCATGTGATTTTTTTTTCTTTCTGATTATCTGTTAATGGTATTACATTGATTGATTTTATGTTGAGCCATCTTTGCACACCAGGGATTAAACCCACTTGAACATACTGTATAATTCATTTGATGTGTTGTTGCATACGATTAACAAGCATCGTGTTGAGAATTTTAGCATCCAGATTCATTAGAGTGATTAGTCTGTAGTTTTCTTTTCTTGTGGCATCTTTATGTGGCTTTGGTATTAAGGTGATGTTGGCATCACAGAATGACTTAGGCAATGTTCCATCCACTTCTATTTTTCTGAAAGAGTTTAAGCAGGATTGGTTTGGTGTTAGTTCTTTCTGGAATGATTGGTAGAATTCACCTGTGAAGCCATCTGGTCCTGGGCTTTTCTTAGTTGGGAAGTTTTTGATGACTGATTCAATCTCCTTACTTGTGATTGGTCTGTTGAGTTCATCAATTTATTCTTTCATAATGTAGGCTGGTTGTGTGTTTGTAGAAATTTGTCCATTTCATCTAAATTGCTCATCTTGTCAGCATATAATTTTTCAAAGTATTCTCTTATGATATTCTTTATTTCTGTGGGATCAGTGTGATATCCCCTCTCTCATTTTTTATTTTATATATTTGCAACTTCTCTTTTTTTTTTCTTTGTTAGTCTAGCTAAGGGTTTGCCAGTTTTATTAATCTCAAAGAGCCAGCTTTTGGTTTTGTTAAAATTTTTCTAGTGTTTTTTTTTTTTTTTAATTTATTTTCAATTTCATTTAGTTCTGCTCTGATTTTGTTATTTCCTTCTTTCTACTTGCTTTGGGGTTAGTTGTTCTTTTTCTAGTTCCTCCAGGTGTGCAGTTAGGTC
>JAQZBX010081350.1:0-13684 GCA_029593785.1 Cabassous unicinctus | reverse complement strand
CTGTGTCCATTCGCTGCGTGTCTTCTCTGTGTCTGCTTATCTCCCCCTTGCTGTGAGGTCTTGCCGCATCAGCCCACGGCGCCGCGCAAGCCGGCCTGCCCTCACAAGGAGGCGCTGGGAAGCGAACCCGGGGCCTCTCATATGGTAAACGGGTGCTCCATCCACTGTGCCACACCCGCTTCCTGCCGTGAGGTTGCTGCATCAGCCCACCGCACCGCTCAGGCCGGCGTGCCCTCACAAGGAGGCCTCGGGACGCGAACCCGGGCCTCCCATATGGTAAACGGGGGCTCTATCCACTGAGCCACACCTGCTTCCCTGTAGTGTTAATCTAAGTGCAATATGAAATGTTAACTGTGGCATAGATTCCCCCTTTGTGGGTCAAAATAAAATTTAATGCTATTTTATTATTAATCTAAGAATTTAAACTGATTTGCTGCACCCTGAGTGTAGGGGCAATATGTATTGCATCAGCCAAAGCCAGGGACAAAGTTTTGATGACTATCTTTATTTTCCAACTTTTATGGGTAGAATCATTATCATCAGGAGTCTGTTCTACATGTTATTATATTTCCATAAAGGGTTTTTTTTTTTTAAGATTTATTTATTTATTTATTTATCACCCCCTTGCTGCTTGTGCTCGCTGTGCGTTTTTCTGTGTCTGCTTGTCTCCCTTTGTTGCGTCATCTTGCTGTGTCAGCTCACCTCCCCGCGCGGGCTGGCTTGCTTTCACCAGGAGACCCTGGGAATCGAACCCGGGGCCTCCCATATGGTAAACAGGAGCGCTATTGATTGAGCCACATCTGCTTCCCACCATAAAGGGTTTTATCCCTTTGGACTCTTTAAGGAAAAGGTGCTATATTACAAGTCCCATAGAACAATTCACTTTGGTTCTAGGTTGGCCTGGAAGAGCTTGAACCTCACATAGGAAAAAGAACCAAGAAAGTACAGAGATGTGCTTAATATTAGGGGAACTATATTGTCTTTGGTGGTTGTTAAATTCTAAGAATCCCCTTCATCCAGTGAAAGGCCATTTTTCTGCAGCTATGTATTGCTTACAGAGTATTACTATTAATTTAAATGTAGCCTACTTTTATATCATTTTTTCAAAAACAATTGCACTAGAAGTAACTCAGAGAGTTGAATTATAGAGTTAGAAAAGCTGTTATCATTAAGGTAAATGTGATAGACTAAAATAGAAGTGTATAACATTGAACCAGTAAATAGAAAAAATATGGGGAAGCGGATGTGGCTTAAGTGGTTGGGCATCCGTCTACCATATTGGAGGACCTAGGTTTGATCACCGGGACCTCCTGGTAAAAAGAAAGGTGAGCACGTGAGCCAGGCGTGCATGGCGAGCCATGCAGCAAGATGATGACGCAACAAAAGAGAGACTCAGGGAGAGTCAAGGCGAGACGCGCCAGAAAACCAGGAACTGAGGTGGTGCAGGTGACAGAGTGCCTCGCTCCCACATTGGAGGTCCCTAGAATCGAATCCCGGTGAATCCTGAAGGAGAAAAATGAGGAGAAGACAAGAAACAGATGCAGAAGATCACCCAGCAAATGGACACAGACAGCAAGCGGGGGCGGCGGGGGAGGGGGGAACTCACAGAACTGTACCAAAAAGAAAAAATTGAAAGTCAATTAAAAAAAATATATACATATGACCAAAAGATAATAAACAAAAGACGTAAAAGGAAAGTACAGTCAGGGGTTTCATTCATCTGCAAGAAACTATTTTCAATGGTCTTGGTAGAAGCTGTCGACTTCTTGCAGTCATCCATTTATACCGAGGATCTTAGGTCAGCAGTCAAATTCCATTGATCATCTGCTTCTGGATATTCTCTGAAGAACCTAAGTTTAAGGACATCAATAATGTAACATTCAAATTCTAATAATCCTTCCAATTTTAATAACCTTCCATTTCTTCAGAAGTTTGAGGGCGATAAGGATAATAAAATTTCTTAGTAAAGAACAAACCTTGAATAATTCATGCATAATTGTCCCAGTAAAACGTCTTTTACTATTACTGGTTAGATAAATTGGAATTCCCTCAGTTTAGAACATGAAATCTAACAGTATTTTGGCCACTGCTTGTGCCATGGCTTTTTTTTTTAAGATTTATTTTTTAAATTTATTCCCCTGCCCCCCGTGGTTTGTGTTCACTGTCTACTCTCTGTGTCTGTTTGTTGTGTGCTCTCTGTGTCTGCTTGTCTTCTTTTTAGGATGCACTGGGAACCAAACCCAGGACCTCCTGTGTGAGAGGGAGGTGCCCATTTGCTTGAGCCACCTTTGCTCCCTGCTTCTTGTGTCTCTCATTGTGTTTCCTCATTGTGTCTCCTTGTTGTGTCATCTCGTTGTGTCATCTTGTTGCGTCAGCTCTCCGTGCCATCCTGTCACGTCAGCTCACTGTCTTGCTTGTCTTCTTTAGGAGGCACCAGGAACCGAACCCGGGACCTTCTATATGGTAGGCGAGCACCCAACTGTTTGAGCCACATCCGCTTCTCTGTGCGGTGACTTTTTAACAGGCAAAATGTTCCAGAAAATAAAGATACTGGGGGGCGGATATGGCTCAAATGGTTGGGCGTCTGTCTCCCATATGGAGGGAACTGGGTTCAATCCCCAGGACCTCCCGGTAAAATAAAGAAAATATAGAAGGCGTGCGGGTGCACTGTCGGGCCCCGTGAGTGGGCGCACCACCAGGCCCCGCATGCGGGCATGCCAGGACCCGCCGAGCTATGCAGCAAGATGATGATGTAACAGGAGAGTGACATAAAGTGAGAGCCAAGACGAGACACACCAAAAAACCAGGAACTAAGGTAGCACAGGTGGCAGAATGCCTCTCTCCCACATCGGAGGTTCCCAGGATCAAATCTCGGTGAAGACAGGAAAAGGATGAGAAGAGAGGGCAGGAAAAAGACACAGAGAATTGCCCAGCGAATGGACACAAAAACTGCAAAAAAAACAGGGGTGGGGTGGGGGAGAGGGGGTTAAAAAGGGATAAAAGTAAAATAAATAAATAGATCTTAAAAATAAATATATTATACTAGTATATATTCATGACACAGAGGGCTGTGCTGTATAAATCCATCTGGAGATACTCCAAAGGTCCCTTAGGGCATGGTTCCAACACACAACTCATCTTTACAATTTTTCAAGAATAATCTTACTTACAGATGAGGTATGAACTGGGCACATCCTCTGCTATCTAGAAAACATTCTCCAGTTTAATTTGTTGCCAAATTAATTTAATTTGTTTGCCACTACTGTGATTATTATTTCACAAAGGATTTTGGTAAGTGTCTATCCAAAGTTATATCTGCTGCTACTAAGTGGCCATCCAGCTATAATAGAATTTATCCTCATAGATCTTATAACCTGACCATTCCCAGTATTTCTTTTCAAAATTGGGAGCAAATTTTACGCGCCATGATTTCTCCATGAATTTGTTTTTCTTTATAAGAGGTCCTTGCCTAAGGACTTTAGAGAGCAGCCTGTTAGCATAAAGATCAGCTGAAGAATTTCCTTTAGCTTCTATAGCAGGAGTTCTTAACCACATTAAACTGTGGTGTACTATTTGACAAGGCAACACCATATCATGTTGGACATCTAATTGAGTTGATTTTTTTCAATTCAAGCTCACAGACCCCCTGAAATCTTAAGAATCCCTGCTGTAAAGGGGGCAGTTTCAGGGACTTCCACTTGGCCTTTCCTTCTACAGTACCTCTTATTGTAAAGGTCAAGTATTTTTTTGTGAGGGTTCTGCCAATTGTTGAGGATGTCCATTCTAATTATACATTTAAGAACCAGAGAAGTGACCAGTGAATGAATTGACCCAGTGGACCCACTGTGAGATGGGCCTGGACTGTGACTCTATTTAATACCTGACTCCCTATATGCCTGTAATCTAAGAGGGGAGCCATAATGGCATCTTGGGTCCTCAGGAATAAGAATCTCCAACTTGGATCCTGTATCCAACATCTCTTGAAAAATCTGGGTGTTCCCTTTTCCCCAGCATGTGGCTACCTGAATAAATGGCCATAGGATCCTTTGGGGAATGACTGAGGGACTCACTACTATGTATGTTTGCTTTGGTGTTGTAAGGTCCTTCCTCCTAGGGCCCCAGCACTCCTTTAGTTGTTAGGTTCTGGGTCTGAAAACTCACTCGGGTCTAAAAACTTGGCAAGGGATTGTAGTTTTCTGTTTGGATGGCTGATCTCAGTTTTCTCATCTAGTCTTGATCTCTTTTGATTACATATATTAAGCAATATCCTGTCGGCTACTCTTGCTGCTAGAAAAACTACATTCTTTGCACCATCTCCATAGATCCCTAAAGGCCAAGGTCCCCTAGCTGCCATTCTGCTTTTGTTAACCATTGAAGTACTTACAGCCACCTTGCTCTAGCCATTGCTATTCTGGAATCCTGTCATCTCCACTGGTAATAGGAAGACCAGTTCTGTAAAGCATCTCCTACTCTCAGTTCCAGCATGCAGAGGTGGTGTGTGCTAATTTCCCTTTCCCAGTGCATTCCTTATCACTTTCATAAATTGTGAATCAATCCTCTGTGCCCTCCCAAAGCCCACAGTTAGTTGGTGGGTTTTCTGAACTTATTGAGTAGACCAATTTTAGCCTGCCTACTTCAGAGTCTTTTGATCCCTTTCTTTACAATTTGCTGTAGCCATTCTAGCATCTCTGTGAATCTTCACAAACTTTTCTCTAGTCTTAAGATTCGGTTATTCTAAAACTTTAATTGGAGGAGCGGTTTTCCCTGATTTTCAGTGAGATAGCACAAGTTAAGTCTTGAAAACCCACTTTTTTCTATATTAACATGAAGTAAGGGTACTCTACTGTGATTTAGCTAGTGGAGATTTCAAAAGAGTCCAGAAGAGGAAGAAGGGAGAATGAGCTTTAAAGATTCTCATATCCTTTTTTTTTTTTTTTTGAATTGTGGATCTTCTTATTCAGAGAATTCTGCAGGCTTGTGAATGAATAAACAACTGAATAAATGAATGAATGAATGAATATGGGTATATACAAAGGAAAAGGTCTGGAAGAATACAGACCTCTGACGGGTGGTTTATCTCTGGTGGGAGTAAAAAAGATATTTTTCACTTCTCTATTATTTGTTTAGATACACACATACGTATACTGTATCATTATGTCCTTTTTTTGTAATTAAAAAGACATAAATATACACAATGACAGAGATAGTCTCCTTCCCCAGTGGTGTTTAAGCAAAAGATCTTTCTAGGATGATGGATACAGCTGTGTTCATAGTGGGATGGTTGACTTAATGACCTCACTTGCCCATGGCATCCATTCCATGATAGATGGGCTGCTCCAAACTCCCCAGGTGCTTTGTTCCTTCATGGGCAGAGAGCTGGAAGAAACATTCAGAAGGGAGTAAGGACACCAAATTTCTGCAGAGGCAAATGAATTGCATAGTTGTGTTTGGAGATATAATTGCAACTGTTTTTCCATTTCTCAAGAAGTCAGTAATGAAGATTCAGTTATGAATGTCAGAAACTAGTCACAGAATATTTCAGCTTTTTCCAGAATGGATGCAAGATATAAAAGGATGGCTGTTTTTTCCCCTACTAAAAAACTGAGTAATACATGAGCATTGTAAAACATTCAAACAATACATATATGTATAAAATAAAAAGCAAGTCTTCCCATCAAATCACACTCACCAGAGGTAACCACTGCATACAATTTGACATCATTTCCAGATCTTTTTAATTTATATTTAAATATTCATTTTTTTACACAATGGCATCATGATATATATATTGGAATGCATTTTTATTTTCACTTAATATATCTTGGGCCACATGAAGTATGTTGGTATATTTAGGTGTATTTAATTCTTTTCAATGACTTCAAACTACTATTTTACTGCATGAGTATACCATAATTTATATAACAATTCCTGTACTTACAGGAAAATAAATTGGTCTCTTTTTTGGCTGTTGCATTGCTACGATGAATACCTCTACACAAATATTTTGGTATTTGTGCAAATTTTTCTTTAGGAGACATTTAAAAGGTTAAAATTTAAATTTTCATAGATATTATCCAATTATTCTCTATAAAAAGATGGTGACAGTTTATAATCTCATAAGCAATTAATAATCTTTGTTCCTTCTCATTTTCCTAATTACCATTAAGGCTGAAGATCTTTTCATGTTTACTGACCATTTGTGTCGCCTCTTTTGCCTATTACTTGTTCTTCGCCTTTGGTCATTTAAAAATTGTGTTGTCTTTTCCCTGTCAATTTGTCAGAATGCCTTTTATGGATATTAACTACTTCATATATTGAGAAATATCCTCAATTTATATTATCTTTGAATATTATGACTTTCACCATACAGAAACTTGTGATTTGGTCAAAACTATAGGTCTTTTCCTACATTGCTTCTGTAGGAAACACATGTCCCTTCCAAAGATTATCGAAATAATCCTCTATTTTCTCTCCCATTGTTTTTATGATTTTAGCCTTCATGCCTAGATCTTTAATCTAACTATATATTGTTTTTGTGGAGACTGTAAGTAGGTCTTTTTTCACTTTATATCTTACAATCTGGTTTGCAGTGAAGGGATTTCCGGAGAGATTTTACTGAGCAGCAAAGGAAAACAGTCACCCACACTTTTCGACCCCCATCACGTGCTCGGCACTTTACATAACGTATCTGATTCCATCCTCCAGCGAGTTTTAAGACTCCCAATTTATAGAAAATGAATCTAGTAAGAGACTTCCAGCGTCAGCGTTGGTAAAAGACACCAGGTCCGTGACCCATCCAAAACTCAGAATTTAAAGCTCTCTACGCCAAGGCCGTTTTCCAACATCTCGCGACAGCTGTACGTCATCCGAGAGCGCGGGTGGCCCGGGAGGTCTCGCGGCCTGCGTCGCGCGAGTGTACGCTCGCGGTGCTGTCTCACCGGTGAGGCGGAGAAGCCGGCGACTTCCTCGCTCAGTCGAACCTGCAGCTCCTCGCCTCCCGCCACCATGGAGTACCTCATTGGCATCCAGGGCCCCGACTACGTCCTGGTCGCTTCCGATAGGGTGGCCGCCAGCAATATTGTCCAGATGAAGGACGGTGAGAGGAAGCAGGGGAGGCCTGGCCGGGCCTGCGTGTAGGAGCAGCGGGATGGAGGTCGTGGGGGATTGGGTGGGTGGATCAGGGAGTTCTGGGAGGTGGGGCCGGTCCTGCCTGCACTTACTTATCTTTTAGAACTGTGGAGACGGGCAAACAAGTAGGGCTTTTCCATTAGTTCCTCGTTCACTGCTCTGTGTACTGGCCTTCGCTGAACGTTTGTTAGCGAGAGTTGCTTAAGGGAATTCCGTTTATAATTGTTTAAGCGTCTGCCAGGCAGCAGGCTTCCTTGAGTCCCTAATTGCTGATATATTTCCTATTGTCGCTACTGAAAGGTTAGTTTGCTGGCAGTTTACAGTGGAATCCTGGGGAGACTAAGACTCTGGGACTAGAACTTGAGCTTTTCCCTTCCGCTGCCTGTATCTTCTCGTGACTCAGCTCTGAGCCTCGTTTTCTAGTTTTCCAGGGCCCTGGCTGACAACATTTCCTTACGTTTAAGTAGTTAGTGAAATCAGGAGACTCGAGTCCAGCCCCGTTACATATTTGCTTTGTGACTTTGTACAAGTTAACTTCTCAGTGCCCAGATATTTTCTTCCTCAGTACCAATCTCACAGGTTGTTGTGAGGATTGAGTGAATGAGATAAATTATGTGCAAATGCCTAGCACAGTAACAAATACTTAGGAGTAATAATACTAAGCACTTGTTACGTATCAGGTGCTGTTATAAGCGATTTACATTAATTCATCTAACTCTGTATGGTGGGCACTATTACATCTCCATTTTTACATCTGTTAGTTTTGAGGCACAGAAGTTAAGAAACTTGCCCAAGGTCACAAGTGGCAGAACCCAGGTTCAAATCTGTGCAGACGGACTCCAGACCTTTTGCTTGTAACTGCTATATCAAACTGTCTTCTATAGTAAGTACTCAATAAATAACTTAAAAAATATTTGGTTTGTTGATCCATGGAAGCCGTGTTATCATGATTGATCATAGGCTACTGTTGAAAAAATACTATGCTTTATCTCAGAAGTGATTTAATGTTCTTTTGACAAAAATACGTTTTGAGCATCTACATGCATGTTAACAGTGCTGGGTGCTGAGGGATGCAAAGAAGAATAAGATTTAGCCCCTATCCTTAAGAAGATCATGATTTAATAAAGGATTCAAATACATATACAAATAATTATAACACAAGCCAGAAAGTGTCATGTGAAAAGGTAATGCAGAGGAAGAAGAGTTTATTCTCGGTTATCCAGAGGAATGAGAGATTCTTTCTGGTTGTAGAGATTAGGGAAAGTTTTCAGGGCAGATGACAGTTCACCTTGGGTTTGATGAAAGGAAAATTCTTAAATCTGGCATTTCCTGGACTGTGTGAACAGAGGCAAGAAGTGTCCACTAGTGTTGCTATAAACAACAGGCATATGATTGTCAGGCAGTCATCCCTTGGGGGGAAGGAAAGACTTCTGAGGGACTTTGCTTGTGTTTTATTCTTTCTGAACATAAAAAGAGGAACCTGAAAGTGGTTTGTTAGATATCTATGGTATGGATTGCTCAAGTGAATTACTTCATGAAATTCCATGATTAGTTTGTAGAAGTTTTGTTTAAATCCAGTTTTTCCAAAGGAGTGAATTTATATTTGATAGTAAATTTGTCCATTATTTTGAATACTGAGACTTTTGACAATCAAGGGATTTTAGCATGAAGCAGAGTCTAGGTACAGCAATAACCAAGTCAGTACCTCTACAAGTCTATTTTGTCATAATAATGTATATTAAATCACTTTGAAAAGCAAAATGTGCTTTAAGACTATGTACACGGTACTTTTAGGTGTTATAGGGGCATGCAATGTATGAGATATAATCCACTGAGAGGTCCATTACATTAAGGAAACAAATACTACAAGATGATTACATATGGTAAAAGACATATCATTAGTCATATGAGGTTAGTTTTTATATATATAATTTTTTTAGTGGACAAGTTGTAGGTTTACAGAAAAATGCAGAAAATATAGTTTCCATATACACCACCTATTAACACTTTGCATTAGTATGATACCTTTGTTACAGTTGATGAAGAATATTATTATAATTGTATTATTACAGACCTATGTTGTTGTGTTACTTTTTATTCTAGTATCATATACAACCTACAGTTTCCCCTTTTAACCACATTCAGATATGCAAAAATATACACATTCAGTCACATTCACAGTGTTGTGTTACCATCACCACCATACATTATCAAAGCCTTTCTATCACCCCAAACAGAAATTCTGTACCAATTAAGCATTAATTTCCCATTCTCTACCCCCACCCCAGCCCCTGGTAACCTGTATTCTAGTTTCTGACTGTATGAATTTGTTTTTTCTAATTATTTTGTATCATTGAAATACATTTGTCCTTTTGTGTCTGGCTTATTTCACTCAATATGATGTCTTCAGGGTTCATCCATTTTATCTCGTTTCAGAACTTCATTCCATTTTCCGGCTGAATAATATTCCATTGTATGTATTATGCCACATTTTGTTTATCCATTCATCTGTTGATGGACACTTGGGTTGCTTCATCATTTGGCAATTGGGAATAATTCCATTAAGAATATTTGGTGTGCAAATATCTGCCTGTGGCCCTGCTTTCAATTCTTTTGGGTATATACCTAGAAGTGGGATTACCAGGTTGTACGGATATTCTATATTTAACTTTCTGAGGAACTGCCAAACTCTTCCACAGCAGCTGCACCATTTTAAAACATTCCCACCAACAATAAATGAGTGTTCCTATTTCTCCACATCCTCTCCAACAGTAGTTTTCCATTTTTTTAATAGTAACCATTCTCTTATTAAGATTTTGATTTGCATTTCCCTAATGGCTAATTATGTTAAGTAAGCATCGTCATATACTTTTTTGGCCATTTCTCCTTCGGAGAAATGTCTGTTCAAGTCTTTTGCCCATTTTTTAATTGGGTTGTGTGCCTTTTTGTTGTTGAGTTGTAGGATTTCTTTATATATTCTGGATTTGAACCCTTAACAGATATGTGATTTCCAAATATTTTCTCCTGTTCTGTAGATTGTCTTTTTACTTTTGTGATAAAGACCTTTGATACACAGAAGTTTTAAATTTTAGTGAGGTGCCATTTATCTATTAATTTTGTTCATACTTTTGGTATAAAGTCTAAATTGGTTAGTTTTTAAATGAATGATTTCGGCAGTAAATCCCAAGAGTATTCAGAGAAAAGAAAGATCACTGTGGTATGGAGAAACGAATTTAAGTTAATTCTTGAAAAATGGTTGGAAATAATTGTACTCAATTCTCTAATTACCCCTATAGTCTATTCTGGCATAAACTTTTTTTTATGATAGAGCTTTGAAATTACATGAAGACTTTTTCCCACCTTTCATTTTTGAAGAAACTTATGCAAGGTAGGCAAGAATGCTGAAAGTGGGTAACAGTTTGGGACTCCTTTGCTCCAACTGTAAAATGAGAATAATACTTGCAATCAAGTTTCCAGTTTGTCTTGTAAGATATTTTGATACTATAGAGAAGACATTTCCCAAAGATTGCTTGCTTATGAAAGTGGCACAATTCTTGGTTTGATTATATGCTGTATTTCATGTCTCTTGCCTCCTGGCCTGTATAGAATTGCTTTTAAATTTTTCAGAGTACTCTAACCCACACAGAACTCTTCTCTTTTCTGAGTTCTTATAGAATGTATAATCTGAGCTACATTTTCTAACAATGAGTATAGTAATATTGTACATGCATAGACTTCATTACAGTTTTTTTCACTTGTGAGTTAAGTAGGCAAAAGTGATATTATGACTGTTTACACGTTAGGAAATTGGGGCTTAGAGAGAGCAAGTTATTTGTCAAAATCAGAGTGCTGAGCCCAGATTATAACCAGGTCTTTTGGGTCCAGATGGCTTTCCACAGTTTTACACACTAATGTTGTTCATTTTTGTTGTCCTTTTGGTTCATGTATGTGGATCTTGTATGTTCCTTGTAGAGGACCAGAACTTCCCTAGAGCTATACAGGCTGTTTCCTGTACAACTCTGGGGAGCCATTAGCATCTCCTCGACTACTTGCTGGACACACTACAGATGCTCAAAAAACACTTACGGCCTTGTATTTAAGCTCATGGAAATTAAACAGTTCATAGAGTTCTAAATGTGACATAAATCTTTTGTAAACTAATTTTTTTCCTGATTATAAAGGTAATGCAAGTTTATTAAATAACTTTTTCTTATAAAAATGATGCATGTTAAGTATAGAAATTTTTGGAAATACTGATAAGCAAAAAGAAGGAAAATAAAAATTGCCCACACTCTTACCACCAGCAAGAACTTAGATTACTCTTCTTGTCCTTTTTCTTTGCTTAGATACCTGTAAGTGGTTTTTCCTTTTATAAACAAGTTTGCAAATTGTCTATAAATCTTTTTTTTTTTTTTAAGATTTAATTATTTCTCCCTCTCCTTCCCCCCCGTTTTTTTTGCACTTGCTGTCTGCTCTCTGCAAGTTCTTCTATGTCTGTTTGTCTTTTCTCTGGGTAGCACCAGGAACCGATCCTGGAACCCCCCCCGGAGTGGGAGAGGCTCTCAATCTCCTGCACCACCTCAGCTCCCTGGTCTGCTGCGTCTCCCATTATCTCTCCCTCTGTGTTTCTTTTTGTTATGTCATCTTGCTGTGCCAGCTCTCCGCGCGGGCCAGCTCTCCGCGTGGTCCAGCTTGCCGTTTACCAGGAGGCCCCAGGAAACGAACCCTGGACCTCCTATATGGTAGACGGGAGCCCAATCACTTGAGCCACATCTGTTTCCCTATAAATCTTCTATAGCTTATATAACAAATAAAAATTTGTTTGTTTAGGAGTTTCAAGGCAATTTGATTTTACCTACCAATGTATTTTGTGTATTTTTTTCCAAGTCTAAGTAGCCATATTACTGGTATCTATAACTCTCAAACACTTGCAAAGTATTTGACAGTAGTATTTTGTTCTTTAAATCCTATTAAGGGATTTTGACATTTCAGAAGCATTCAAAATGTCTCCCAGGGAAGATTATTCAGCACTATTTGAAAAATAAAAAGTGAAAGTGAGAGTAAGATAGGGAGATACAGGCTTTTTCTGAAGTTACAGACTGAATATGGAGTTTTCTTCCTCAGGCACTAATTGCTGTCTGAATATTTATTTATCAGTCTAATCTTAATGAGTCTGGTTCAGCTAGATAAAATTAGAGTATTAGGATTTTTATAAGGTATTGTTAAATGGCTTACTGTTTGAATATTTGTTCGAATTTTTACTTTGGAAAAATACCTTTAAGGTGATTTTTTTTTTTAATTCCCCTAAGGTGATTTATATTCTCAGTTGAGTTTCCGTTCTTTCTTTTGATGGCATCTTAATTTTAATTATAACATCAGTTTTTTTCATATATGCTTTGGTATGTGTATAAATATAATAACTAACATTTTTATTTATAGAGACATTTGAGGGCTTTGTTATCATGAACCTAAAAATAATCACCATTGGCTTGATTCTTGGTTCTTTGTTCTGGTCCTTGTATTTTTAAATGTCCTTAAATGTCCTTAAATTGTATTTTCAATTGTCAGCTTTCATATATATTTTCCTCCTAAAACTGACATTAATAAAATATGTTGATGGTTTAACATGGAGAATGAAAGAGAGAAATTAATAGTTACCCCTTAAAATCAAAACAATAATTAGCAAAATTATTCAGTATAGTATTAGATAAACCTGCTGTTCATTATGTAATTGATAAACCTGTTTATGGTTACATATAAAATAGCCATAAATTTCTGATAAGGTAATTTCTAACACCATGTCTTTTTATTTTTTTTTTGAGCAGATCATGACAAGATGTTTAAGATGAGTGAAAAAATCTTACTCCTATGTGTTGGAGAGGCTGGAGACACTGTGCAATTTGCAGAATATATTCAGAAAAATGTACAACTTTATAAGATGAGAAATGGTAGGTCATACTTAGAATATAGCTTTGGTTGGTTTCTCTTTAAATTTGAACCAAAAAGAATATTCTCTACTGGCATTTCTACACATGAGCAGACCTATGTAGTCATATATACACACACATACACACACACAATTTAATTTCTCCCCCCTCATTGTTTGTGCTTGCTGTCTGCTCTCTATTTGTTTTTTTTTTTTTTAAGGAGGTACTGGGAACCAAACCTGGGACCTCTTATGTGGGAGGGAGGCACCCAGTCACTTGAGCCACCTCCGCTCCCTGCTTGTTGGGTTTCTCATTGTATTTCATCGCCGTCACTTGGTTGTGTCATCTTGCCGCATCATCTTGTTGCGTCATCTCGCAGTGCCAGCCCATCCTGTCAGCTCGCTGTCTTGCTGTCTTCTTTAGGAGGCACCAGGAACTGAACCCGAGACCTCCCATGTGGTAGGTGGACGCCCAGCTGCTTGAGCCACATCCATTTCCCTGTGGTCATATTTTTGAGTCTTCCTATTTTTAGAAAGCTTACCTAGCTGAGTGGATGTAGCTCAAGCTGTCGAATGCCTGCTTCCACAAACAAGGTCCTGGGTTTGATCCCCGGTACCTCCCAAAAAAAA
>JAQZBX010081349.1:0-13687 GCA_029593785.1 Cabassous unicinctus | reverse complement strand
AAAAAAAAAAAAAAAGGTCAATTTAAAAAATAAAAAAATGAATTTTTCTTTTTAATTTAATTTACTACAATTGAATGAAAAGCACAAGCAGGCTGAGAGGTTCCACAAGGACCCAAGAAGGAACACTGTTCTTCCTTACATTTGTTTGACTGCTTGCTTGTGTGGTTGTTTGGTTTTTCTCTGTTTATATGTTGTATCTAGCTTTTCTTTCCTCTTTCCTCCCTTCCTTCTTTTTTCTTTCATTTTTAAAAAAAAATTAGGTCCTGCTAGCTTGTCTCTTCTTTGCACTGCTTCTTCTTCAGTGATTTCCCATTCTCTATCTATGTTGATTTTGTATCCCAAGCTATCTCTTTTCATTCCTTCATCTTTCTGGCTTCTTATTTCTGTTGTGGTTCTTACAAACCACATTTTTTTAACCCACAACTTAAAGGTGTCAATTTCTATTCTATCTCTTCTGTTTTCTTCTTTTTTTTACTAATATTAACTTTTTCCTTTCAGCCCATTCTTTACTCTTTCTCTCCCTCCTCATCATTCTAGCCTTCTAAATCATTATATGTATATTCCTTTATTTGATTTTCCAGTCCATTGTGGTACTCCACTTTTTTTCCTATTACTCTACACTGCATATATGTGCTAAATATTCATTTCACTAAGCCTTACGTGGCCCCTCTTATAACTTTTATCAATATTACTATTATCCTTCTTCCTTTCTCACATCTTTTGATTCCTCTGTCCCTAATCTTTTGCTTTCAAGGGAACATAGAAATAAGCAAGGAAGTAAAATAAGAAGAAAAATTGTCAAAGAAAAAACTTAACACACACACAGAACCACCAGCTAAATAAAACTGTAGAACAGAGAGAGAAGCTAATCAACTGAATAAACCCAGCAAGATAAAATGATGACTAGAGGGCAACAAAAAATTACAAACCACACTGAGAAGCAGGAAGACATGGACCAGTCCAATGAGCAAACTAAAAAGCAGGAAGAGATGCAGAACATCGAACAACTAATCAAAACTTTCCAAACAAATATCATGGACCAACTTAATGAAGTGAAAGAAAAGATTAAGGATATTAAGACACTGGGAGAACATACTGAAGAAATTGTAAACATACCTAAAAAGATAACAGATATGATGGTGATCAATGGCACAATCCAAGAAATAAAACAAATGCTGGATTCACATAACAGCATATTTGAACAGGCAGAAGAAAGAATTAGTGATGTGGAAGACAATACATCTGAAATCAAACAGATAGAAGAACAGATAGACAAAAATATAGAAAAAATCCAGCAGGGACTCAGGGATTTAAAAGACAACACAAAATGCACAACCATATGCATTATGGGCATCCCAGAAGGAGAAGAGAAAGGAAAGGGAGCAGAAGGAGTGTTGAAGGAAATAATGGCTAAAAACTTCCCAACCCTATTGAGAGAGATGGATGTGCAGATCCAGAAAGCACAGCACACCCCAAACAGTATAAATCCTAACAGGCCAACTCCATGACATATAATTGTCAAAATGGCCAATGCTCAAGACAGATAGAAAATACTAAAGGCAGGAAGGGAAAGAGAACTATCACATACAAGGGAAGCACAATAAGATGAAATGCTGGTTTCTCATCTGAAACCATGGAGGCAAGAAGACAGTGGTATGGCATAGTCAAAGTACTAAAAGAAAAAAACTTCCAGCCATGAAATCTCTATCCAGAAAATCTGGCATTCAAAAATGATGGAGAGTTCAAAATATTCACAGATAAACAGAAATTAAGAGAGTATGCCAAGAAGAAACCTGCATTTCAAGAAATACTAAAGGAAGTTCTACAAGGTGAAAGGAAAAAACAAGGGAAAGAGAGTTGGAGGGGAGATTAAAAAAAAACTAAAGTTACAAAAACAGAAACAAAACAACATATGACATACATTAATCCATAGAAAATATGGCTGAAGTAAAAAATTTGTTGTGAGTAATAACACTGAATGTTAATGGATTAAATTCACAACTCAAGAGACACAGATTGGCAGAATGGATAAGGAAATATGATCCATCTATATGCTGTCTACAAGAAACACACTTTTGACCCAGAGATTCAAGGAGGCTGAAAGTGAATGGTTGTAAAACAATTTTACAAGCTAACAATAGCCAAAAAAGGGCTGGATTAGTGATTCTAATATCAGACAAAATAGACTTTAAATGCAAAACTATTGTAAGAGACAAAGATGGACATTACATATTAGTAAAAGGAGTAATCTCTCAAGAAGAGAGAACAATCATAAACATTTATGCATGTAATCAGGGTGCCTCAAAATACATGAGGCAAACTCTGGAAAAACTAAGTGGAGAAATAAATGCCTCTATAATTATAGTAGAGGGGGACTTTAATACACCATTATCATCATTAGAACATCTAGACAGAGAATCAATAAAGAAACAAAGACTCTGGACAATACATTAGAGGACCTGGACCTAATAGACATATACAGAACACTACACCTAAATACAGCAGGGTTTACATTCTTCTAGAGTGTACATGGATCATACTCCAAGATAGACCACATGCTAGGACACAGAACAACTGTCAATGAATTCAGAAAGATTGAGATTATACAAAGTAATTTCTCTGACCACAATGGAATGAAATTGGAAATCACTAAAGGTCAGAGAAACAGATTAGGCAGAAAGATATGGAAATTAAACAACACTCAAATTTTTTTGTTTTTTTCTCATTTTCTGAATATCACAATCCTTTTCTTTTATTTTTAGTGCCTTTTTTTAAAGTTTCCATGTATTTTATCTCTTATATTTAAACTTATCTTTATTGTTTAATTTTCCTATTAATTGTGTTTGGCTATTATATGGGCTTCATCTTCAAGGAAGGTTTGGATCACAGAAGGGTTTTAGAGGGAGCAGGAGAGGATCATTGATGGGGGGTGTCTGGGATGGGGGTTTCATGGGAGGAAGTTCACCTGAATATACATGAAAGATATATTAAATTGTTCAAATGATCAAGGGGTGGGACATGGTCACAGTGGGTAGACAATCACTCAATAAATGAGGGAATACTGAATTCCCAGCCTGTAGAGCTCTGCCACATTCTCCAAGGGAGTAGCAAGAGTCCTCTGAGTGCAGAGGCAGTGTCTGGCAAGGGAAGATGGTCCACTGATGGGTTCTTGTTATTGATGACTAGCCTTACAAGTCTTTGCTCTTGTAATTGAAACTTAGCCTACAGTTATAAGGTGCCTAAGGGTTGCCACCTGAGAGCCTCCTTGTTGCTCAAATGTGCCCTCTCTCTAAGCCAAGCTCAGCATATGTATGCATTACCTTCCCCCAACCCCGGTGTGGGACATGACTCCTGGGGATGAGCCTCCCTGGCAATGAGGGAATAATACCAAGTGCCAACTGGCAATATGACTGGAAAAAGACCTTGAATAAAAGGGGGAAAAGTAAAGACAAATGAGTTCATGTAGCTATGAGACTTCAAAGAGAGTCAGGAGGCCATCCCACAGGTAATGCTTATGTACACCTCAATAGGATCTCATAGAACACCAAACCGGATATCACCCCACACAGAGGGGTTCCTGAGGACTCTGGAGACCCCCAGGTCCTATATAAGGGGGAATAGTTCCAGAAATTTATGCCTTATCAGTGGGCTTTACTTTGGAATCTGTGCTCCTGAGAGTGACAGAGTTGGTCTCAGCCCTGCACATGGTCCATCAGTCCCTTTTATTCACACTTATATGTGATGCTGGAGTTTGCAGGTGTACTTCCAGAGACTGGAGCCTCTGGCCTGCCCATGTGCCAGCTGTGCCTGGAATCTTGGTGGAGCCTCAACTCCTATTCTACAGCTCAAGAGACTCACCCAAGTCACCTGGTGAGGAGATGATCATGGACAATAGCCATCCCAGGGAATGTAGAGAGCCTGCAGCTTCAGGCAGGATAATCCCATCCACTGCATCCATGGGATATAAGCCCCCTCTCACTTGGAGGTGGAGTGGACATCACCACCTCAAAGTCCTCAGGATTGGGGGAAGAGCTATGGATTAGAGTGGACTTAATGGTATTCTGTTGTAGACATATTGTGATTCAAACAATGGAAGAAATTCCAACAGTGAGGTGGAGCCAGTGACCACTGGACATTTTTGGGGCAGGGAAGGGAAAAGCAGTTGTAATACAGGTACTTTTTCAGGACTTGGGAATTATCCTGAGTGACATTACAATGACAGATATAGGCCATTTTACATCAGCATATAACATGCAGATCTGTGTGGGAGAGAGTGTGGTATTCAATGTGAATTATAGTCCATGCTTAGTGGCAAAGCCTCAGGATGTGTATATCCATTGCAGGTGATGAGCCACACTAATGAAAGATATTTAAGTGGGATGTTATGGGAGGTGTGGGAGGTGGGGAACATGGGAATCCCTGTAATTTTTGTGTAACATTTATGTAATCTAAGCATCTTAAAAATACACACACACACACACACACACACACACACACACACCCCATTATGAGAAAAAAAAACCTAATCTTAACAGGTAATTTAATCAAACATCTCAGGTGAATCTAGTACAATCAAAATGGATAACAGGCAGAGGAACAGACCAGTTTACAATACAATCCTTCATTTTCAAATTCATAAATAATGTCAAACTGCTAAAGTATGTTTTATATTTTATTTCACCATTTCAATTATTTCACCCTTGTCGTTCCTTGTTACATGGCTACAGCAGAGAAGTCCAATCTCATTCTCAGCCTTGTTCTTCCCTTGGTAACTGGATTTTAATGTTGTGTGTTTGTTCTTTCCCTCTCCCCTGATTCCTTTCAATACTTATTCTTTGTAATTACATTGCCAAAGGTTCTCTGAGCATCCTGGATCTTTCATTAGTGTCTGGCATTAATTTTTTTACAGTACTCAGTCTTTACCACATCATATATTTCCTTTGCTTATCACTTTCTACTCCTTGAATTACTTCTACTACACTTATGTGACACCTTTTTTAATTTTCCCATAGTTCTTGGATATTGTATACTATTGCTTTTCATGGTTTTTTTCTCTCTAACTTTTGTTTGTGAACTTTTAGTGGTATGTTTCTAGCACACTGACTATGTCCTCACTGGGTCCAGGCTACCAATGATCTAATTAATGCATTCCTCATGGGGATCTTGATTTCCTCCCCTTATACTTGTCAGGTTCTGCTTCACTTGCCTCACTCCAATCCCAACACTGGTTCCAAAGCTCCACCTCCTACTATCACAGGAATTAACAGAAAGGCAGCTCCTCCCCAGTTTCCATCTTGGGATTTTAAATCAGGAATAGGCTGAAGGTATTCACCTGAGTCTAATGACGTACACTATTTTATTTTTTATGGAAATTGTTTAAATGAAGAACTTAAAACCAAAATTTTAGAAAGAGGGTTTTATATAACAACTAATTTATTCTATATTTTAAATAGCAATGGATTTTCAAATAGATTCAATCTTTTTCAACATGAATGATCATTTAAAACTATCTCACTATCGTTCATTTTGTCCCAAGAATTAATAACATGATTATAATTACATTAGTTTCTAGGATGAGGAAAAGAAAGTTGGGCCACAGAATTGTTGCAACATAAAACAATTTGTAGGTTCAAAATGTAATACTCACCCATAAAAAAAGGAAATAAAGAAAACCGTACCCACCTAAGGACTTGGCCATTGGAGGGAGACTCACAATTAATTCATATTGCCTCATTTATTGTTCATGCACCTTTAAAGTCCTTTAAGAGTTTTGTACCTTTGTCCTCTACTTAAAAAGAAGGGGGAAAAAACATTTGAAAAAATATCAAATTTAGGAAATTTTCTTCATAAATAACTTCAATTGTCTATGGCTTCAACTCTCTGCCCTATTGCTGAGGTAGGTGGCCAAGATTCATCAAAACAACAATCACTTGGAAATTCCCCAAGAAAAACCTTGCATAAACAGTAGGTTTTTTAGCATTACCTTTTAAATTTTTTTTTTATTTTTAAAGAAGCTTTAAATTACATAAATGCTACATAAAAAATATAAAAGATTCCCATATGCCCCACTTCCTCCCCATCCCACACTTTCCTATATTATCAAATCCTTCATTAGTGTGGTACATTTGTTACAATTGGTGAATCCATATGGAAGTGTTTTACAAACTATGGACTACTGTTAACATTATAGTTTATACTTTGTCCCACAAAATTTTGTAAGGTATGACCAAATATACAATGGCCTGTTTAAAAAAAAAAATATATATATATATATATATATGTATACACACACACACACATACACAATGGCCTGTATGTGTCACTGTAATTTCCTGCAGAACAAACCCAATGTCCACAAAATTTCCCCATAGTACACCTATTCTTTCCTCTCTCATCCCTTTGAACCTCAGTGGGCCACTGCCTGTACATCAGTAAGAGTTCTTCCATTGCTGTAGTAGAATAATAAGTCTACTTTATTCCATTTTTCATTCCCCAATTTTGAGGATTTGAGGATGGTGATGCTCTCTCTGCTTCTAATTGAAAGTGGGCTTAGATCCCATGGGGAATATGGTTGGAACTATCTTTCTTGTAGTTGCAGACACACTCTCTTCCTTGGGATGGGCATTGTTCATCATAATCTCTTTGTTAGTTGTCCTGGGTGAATCCAGTGAACTGGGGAGTAGGTGTTGCAACTCTGCAGAAATTCAGGGCTCTTCTGGCACATGGATGGACCAAAGATTTAAGTCTCTGGGACATATATTCATCAAGTAAAGTACTAATTATGGGTTCAAATAAAAGGCACTGAAAAGCCATGTGTAAAGAACCTATAAATGAGCCTAACTCAGTTACACGGGAACAATTGTTTTCTTAAACCCAAGTCTGGTTTTTTGTTTTGTTTTGTTTTTGTTTCTTTCATTTGTACTTTTTAAAAGAGGATGTCCAAACAACAGTTTGTTTCTTTAAGCTCTTGCTGAGTTGCATCTCATACTCTGTCATCCATGGGCTATCTGAAGAAGAGATTGATCCTTTATGCTTTTCTCCCCATTCACAGAGTGAGCACGTTGCCTTTGAGCAGCCAATTTCCTCTTTTCCACCTGTCTTCTGCTCTTAGCTGTAATGCTGGCTCAGGAATCTCATGCACAGAGGCAGAAGCACAGACATTGTCAGTTTTCTGGATTCCTGCAGCTGTTTTTCTTCCCAGCCATAAAGTAATGGAAGCTTGTTTTCTTTAATTTTAATTGATGATCTTTGAGGACTTTTGACTGCTTTCCTCTGGGAAATAAGGCACTTCAATGTTGTCAACGTTCAGTACTCTTGTGTGATTTATCAGCTTTTGTTTCAATTTGTCACTCAGGTTTTTCTTCTACTTTCACTGACAGTGCTGGGGAGACTGTTGTGCCTGAGACCCGGTCCTGGTCCCCCTAGGACTCCAGCTCCCGCACCACGCTGCAGACTTTCCTGGCCCTCCAGCACCATGGGCCTTGGTGGAGAGGGCGGTGGGGGCAAAAGTGGAGTGGCCTGGGGGCCAGGGTACAGGGAGCCCGTGCTGCCCACCAACGATGAGAACCATGAGTCCTCTGAGGATCAGTCAGGGTCCCAGTTTTCCCAGAACCAGGGCTTGGGCGCTGCTCCAGCAGGCGGTAGAGCAGCAGCTTGTGGTCCCAGGGTGCATATGGGTCCCAGCGTGGCACCCGGTAGCACTTCATGTACTCGCTCTTCACCTTGCTCCAGGGACCATAGCACCCGCTGCCCCGTGTGGATGAGCTTTGCTTGCCTCTGCCTAAATGACCTGAGACAGGAAACAGAGGACGGGCCATCACGCCTCTTCACTATTTTATTTTATAATTTTATTTTATATTTCATTACATATTTTGTTTTATTATTTTACTTTATTTCACTTTTTTAAATTTTATTTTCATTATTTTTTATTTTTTAAAAGAAATCCATTTTATTGATACATATTAATAAAGCATAAATCCAGCAAAATTATACAATCAATGGTATTTGGTGTAATCACATATTTGTGCATTTATCACTTCAATCATTCTTAGAGCACTTTCAGTATTCTAATAATAATAATAATAAACAAAAAACAAAACTCATCTCTCAATCTCTCTATACTTCCCTTGCCTTTCATAGCTGCTATTCTTTTTCCTTCTTTCTAGTATATTTATATTTATACTTTGTATAAACTCTTATATATACACTATCACACATATTTGTGTTTTACATGAGATTTTACTATCTTATACAGTTCCATGATACAGTTCTTAGCTTTCCTTCTAGTAATATACATTTCTTTAGGCTTTCCCTTTCAGCCACTGTCATACCCATATAACAGCTCTGCTACTTACAAACAACATGATATGTTATCCCCATTTCTATTCATTTCCAATGATTTACATACAATCTTTTTACAGCTCTGCAGAGATTAACCTCAGTTTTCCATTCTCTACATTTCTTCTCTTTTCCAGTGACCTATATTCTAATTATTATCCCCATGAGTTTACAGGATGTATTTAGTTCATAATAGCAGAATCATACACTATTTATCCTTTTGTGTCTGGCTTGCTTCACTCAAAATAATGTAATCCAGGTTAATCCATGTTGTCAATGTTTCATGACTTCATTTCTTCTTACCACTGCATAATACTCTATCGTGTGTATACAACCACAATTTGTTTATCCATTCATCAGTTGATGGACACCTGGCTGGTTTCCAACTTTTGGCATTTGTGAATAACATTGTTATGAACATTAGTGTGTAGATATCTGTTTGTTTCTCTGCTCTCAGTTCTTCTGCACATATACCTAGTAAAGGTATTGCCAGGTCCCATGGCAAGTATATATTCAACTTCCTTAGGAACTGCCAGTCTTCCAAAATGGCTGTACCATTCTACATTCCCACCAACAGTGAAAAAGCATTCCTATTTTTCCACATCCTCTTCAAAATTTACAGATTTTCAACTTTTTAATAGCAACCCATCTAATAGTTGTGAAATGATTATTATAGTTTTTATTTGCATTTCCCTAATTGTTAGTAAAGTTGAACATTTTTCATGTGCTTCTTAGGAATTTGTACTTCTTCTTTGGACAGTTGTTCAAGTCTTTTGCCCATTTTTTAATCAGGCAGTTTCTCTTTTTACTGTTGAGTTGTATGATCTCTTCATATATCATGGATATTAAACCCTTAATCGGATATGTGATTGCCAAAAAGTTTCTCCCATTGAATTGGCTGCCTTTTCAGCTTTTTGACAAAGTCCTTTGAGGCACAAAAGTGTTTAATTTTGAGGAGGTCCCATTTACCAATTCTTTTGCTTGCTCATGCTTTGGGTGTAAGTTTTAAAAAACTACTGCCTACCACAAGATCTTGAAGAGTTTTTCCAACATTTTCTTCTAAGAGTTTTATGGTTGTCATTTTTATATTCAGGTCCTTGATCTATTTCAGTTAAATTTTGTATAAGGTGTGAAGTAGAGCATTCTTTCTTTCTTTTGTTTATGGATATCCTGTTCTCCCAGTACCATTTGTTGAATAGCCTGTTACGGTTCAACTGGAAGGGCTTGACTGCCTTGTCAAATATCACTTGACTGTAGATGTGAGGATATATTGCTCTGTTCTCAATTTGGTTCCATTGGTCAATTTGTCTGTCTTTATGCCAGTACCATGCTGTTTTTACCACTGCAGAAGTAATATGCTTTAAAGTCAGGAAGTGTGAGGCCTTAAATTTGTTGTTCTTTTTAAAGATCTTTTTGGCTATTTGGGGCCTCTTACCTTCCAAATAAATTTGATAATTGGTTATTCGATTTCTGCAAAAAGACTGTTGGGATTTTATTGGGATTGTATTGAGACTGTGAATCAATTTGCGTGGAATTGACATCTTAATGATATTTAGTCTTCCAATCCATGAACATAGAATGTCCATTGTTTTATTTTAACAGTGCTCATAATTGGGTTGTGCATGTAAGTAGCCAGCTATTCTATGTAAAGAGCTGCAGCTCTGGGCTTATTGATGGCATTTTGTGCTGCTTTCTCTTTCACACATACCACTCCATGCCCATGTAACATTTTGTGGACGAGTTTTAATCCTCCCAGGGTGAACATTCTCTTCTAAGGAAAGAACATGCCAAGGGTTTATCAATCTTAAATGTTTTGGGTCACAAGCCCCTTTGAAAGACTGCCAAATATTATCTCCCCCCCCAAAAGAAAAACAGGTGGTTCATTATTTGGGAGGGTGCATGGTTTCCTAGAAGGAGATCAATCATTGGTAGGGGCCTTGGATTTCAGCTTAACTCCTGTGATGTTACTGGAAGTTTCTACATTCAAACCCAGAACATTTCAAGGCAGTTATTCTAAGTGAAGTTTAAAAGAGCGGGGGAGTTGAACTGTGATGGGATCAGTGGAGGAGATGGAGGAGAATTTCAAATTTTGTATGAAAATCTGGTGAAAGCTTTGAACACTCTCTTTGGAAAATATGTATTGGCACATACCCAACTTTATGTACAGTTTGAGGGGATCAGGTAACACATAGATTAAGGACCCTAGCTTGGGTATAGGATTGATGTACGTTCTTCTTTATCATGTTCATCATTATAGGCTTTCACTATATGTAGTTTCCTAACAAAAGCCCATCATCCCTTAGATCCCAGCTTAGAATTTATTGGCACATATTCAGAGACCCCACCCTAGAATTTCATATTCTAACTCTTCTCCCCTGTCACAGGTCAGAGAAGATTATTCACAGCAATGAGGGAACAGAGCATCAGTGCACTGCCCAATGACATCCTGAGGGCCACCATGACCCTCCAAGAGACCATGTGCAAAAGGCCTGGTGAGTGCTGCATGGGGTAACGGATGTCCCAAAAACCTGGGGACCCAGACTTGGAGCACACAACTGAGACAGAACAATAGTGCCTAATGGCTCCTATCCAAAGACATTGAACTCAGGTGGGATCATCTAGCTCCAACCCTGTTATGAGGGAGGCCTCATGAACCAGTCCTCAGCCCAGGAGCCAGCAACCCCTCAGACAGAACAATGGGGCTGCCTGTTGGGAGCTGAGACACAATGGTCCAAGTGTCTAAGACTATACCTAGAGGCCCAGAGGCAAATATGGGGCAGGGTCCAACATTGCCCTGACACCAGCATGCATCATCAAGCCATAAAGGGGTATATCCTGTATTTGTCTTCTTTCTTGGTGAGGTCAGGGTCAAAAGGAGCCCATGGTCCCTGGTACTCTGCTTTGCATAAGATACCTCATTCCTCATAACCAGGCAACCCTGACATTGTCAAAGGATGGCTACTGAGGAAGTGAGAGAGAGAAGTGTGCTCCAGCTGAGCTATGCTCCTAATGATGCTGGGGCAGAGAAAGCAAGAAGGTGACTGCTTTCAGGGATTTCCCACCAGGGCTGATCAAGGAATGTTGGAGAACTAGCCACACTCCCATGAATGTTTCAAGAACCAACATCTTTGCCTTGGTTTGGACATAGTCCCCTTACAGAACCTTATCAACTGTATGGATACACTCTGCAGAAAAATGCAGTCACAACATGGTATGTACGCTTTCAGGGATTAACGGATTCCCTGAGATGTACCTAACATTTTTGGGAATGTAGTTTTTAGACATTTCTGATTTGAATCCCTGGAATGCTTGTCAATACCACAGACTACCAAGTTTCATGCCATACTTTTTAAAGGAGCTTATCAAGGGCCTGAGCCCAGTCCCCAAAATGGTAAACATGCTACCCTGGGTGCCTGCATGTCCAGGACAGCCTTCATAAGGGCTTACAGAGTATTGTTTCATTTTGGCTCCATACATCTTCTCCAGCCCTCTCAAGGCTCATGATGAGATTGAGCTGCTAATGTAGGAATATGGAGTAGATGAGGAAGAAGCTGATGAAGCCAGTGGACAGGATTGAGAAAGAGATGGAGATTGTGGACTATGTGAGGTGATTCCCTTGGCCCAAGGCTGTTGATTCCATGACCAGGTGAGATGGTGTCTGAGCCTAATGAAGAAGTCAGTACATGCCCTGGCTCCCACCATGCCCTGCCCCGCCATACTTTTATTATATTATATTATATTATATTTTACTTATTTTATTTATTTATTTATATTTTATTTTATTATTTTACTTTATTGCATTTTTTATTTTTTATATTTTATTATTTTTCTTATTTCTTAAATTTTTTATTACATTTCTCAATTAAATGTAATGGATACACATAAAAAAATTTTTGAATCAAACAATATGTTACACAATATATTTGGTTCATAGTAATGCATTCATAGAGTATTTGTCTTTTTGTGTCTGGCTTGTTTCACTCAACATAATGTCCTCCAGGTTCATCCATCTTGTCATATGCTTTACAGCTTCATTTCTTCTTATAGCTGCATAATATTCCATCATGTGAATAGACAACAGTTTGTTTATCCATTCGTCTGTTGATGGACACCTGGGTTATTTCCAACTTTTGGCAATGGTGAATAATGTTGCTGAACATCGGTGTGCAGATTTCTGTTCATGTCATTGTTCTCATTTTTTCTGGGTATATACCCAGTAGTGGTATTGCAGGGTCAGGTGGCAAGTCTATATTCAACTTCTTTAGGAACTGCCAAACAGTCCTCCATAGTGGTTGTACCATTCTGCATTCCCACCCACAGTGAAGAAGTGTCACTATCTCTCCACATCCTCTCCAACACTTGTAGTTCTCTGTGTTTTTAATACTGGCCATTCTGAGAGGTGTGCAATGAGATCTCATTGTAGTTTTGATTTGCATTTCCCTAATCATGATTGATGTTGAGCATTTCTTCATGTGGTTTTCTTTGCCATTTGTATTTCTTCTTTGGAGAAATATCTATTCAAGTCTTTAACCCATTTTTTAATTGGGTCATTTTACTTTTTATTGTTGTGTTGTAACATCTCTTTATATATCCTGGATATTAAACCCTTCTCAGATACGTGATTTCCAAATATTTTTTCCCATTGAGTTGGCTGCATTTTCACCCTTCTGACAAAGTCCTATGAGGTGCAAAAGTGTTTAATTTTGAGGAGGTCCCATTTATCTATTTTTTCTTTTGTTGTACGTGCTTTGGGTGTAAAGTCCAAGAAACCACCACCTACTACAAGGTCTTGAAGATGCTTCCCTACATTTTCTTCTAGTAGTTTTATGGTCCTGGCTTTATATTTAAATATTTGATCCATTTTGAGTTGATTCTTGTAAAGGGGGTAAGATATGGGTCCTCTTTCAATCTTTTGGTTATAGATAACCAGTTCTCCCAACACCATTTGTTGAAGAGACTGTTTTTTCCCATTAGCTTGGGTTTGGTAGGTTTGTCAAAAACCAGTTGACTGTACAGGTGAGGGTTTATTTCTGGGTTCTCAATTATATTCCACTGATTGATGTGTCTATCTTTATGCCAGTACCATGCGGTTTTGACCACTGTAGCTTTGTAATATGTTTCAAGGTCAGGCAGTGAAATTCCTCCCACTTTGCTCTTCTTTTTTAGAATGCATTTGGCTATTAGGGTGCACTTACCCTTCCAGATGAATTTGGTAATTGCCTTCTCTAATTCTTTAAGTAAGCTGTTGGATTTTGATTGGTATTGCATTGAATCTATAAATCAGTTTGGGCAAGATTGACATCTTCATGATATTTATTCTTCCAATCCATGAATATGGAATGTCTTTCCA
>JAQZBX010081348.1:0-13690 GCA_029593785.1 Cabassous unicinctus | reverse complement strand
CTTTTCTGTGCTAAGTGTATTTAAATATTGTTTTTATCCTTATGATTAATTATCATTATTAAAGGACAATATCTTATGATGAAAGTATGGCAGCAGATGTCAGAGATCTCAGTTACAAAGCTTGAAATGGCTTACCTTCTATGAACCTCAATGCTTTCATCTGTTGAATGAGCTTAATGATATTTATTATCATTTAAATTATTGGGGTGGGGATGAAATACTTTATTACTATATTTTGAAAATGTTGAGAAATGATTTGTAAATAGGTAAAGAACAAAAATTACTAAGAGTAAACACTATTGAAAAAAGTACCTTAGTAGCCTTATAGATGATCATAATGATGTTTGGGATTATTCCAAAAAAATCCCATCTTCAAACTCACCTCCTCTAAATATAATAACTTTTAATACGTAATATGTCACACACTTAGAAGAGACTATTCAGTTAATTCAAATCAACAGTTGTTAAGAAAGTATTCATAAGAAAATAAATATTTCTTTTTGGTCTAAAACCTGAAAAACTTTTTCCAAATTGACTCACTTGAAATAATATGGAGAAGTGATCTTCTGTATTTGGATGGCTCTGTTCCTGCAGGGCAAGAAGTGGAAGTTGTGGTGGAAACACATTTATATATGTTGTTTAGCCCATGATGAATCTTGTTCTGGAGATGTGAACAACAGCAAATCATTTCAACTTGCATTGAATAGATATTTAAAGGTTCCCATAAAGGTTCAGGAACATTGTCTTGTAGCTGCTGCTTGTTCTCCCAGGAATAAATTATCTCCTTTGATGGAAAGACTTTGTCTTAGAAATAGGTATTTTGGAGAGTCATATTTCAGAAACACCCATGACCTAAAACTTTTCTGAGAACCTGCTCTTGATTACTTGAGAAGCAGAGCAATAAGGACCTAAAGATAATAGCAGATATTTTAAAGTACTTGATTCTTAACATTGTTCTTCACATTATTCAAGAGGGCTTTATAAGTAGCCAGAAAACCCAGAAGGCTACAGATGAAAATTAGCTCTGATGTCTATGGGTTGGTTATAAAATATTAGGCAGCAATAAAAATGTAGAGAGATATCTAAAGTACAAAAATAGAGTACTAGTAGGTCTATATTTTTGTCACTTGGTCTTTTTAGTTGTTTCCTTTTGGTCATTCTAGTGGGTATATAGTGGTAAATTATTGTAGGTTTAATTTGTACTTTCCAGGTGCAGTTTTTCATGTTTTCATTGGTCATTTGTATATCTTCATTTGTGAAGTTGCTGTTCAAGCCTCTTCACAGTTTAAAAATATTGTTCTTGGTACCTTATTACTCTCTATATTTGCTGTGTCATTCAGATGTTGTAAATATAATTTTCTAGAAGTCTGTGGCCTGCATTTTCATGTTTTTAATTTTAAAATGGTGTCATCTGATGATCAGTTTATAAATTTTAACAAAGTTTACTTTTCATCTTCTTCTTTTTGTTCATGCTATTGTTTCATATCTAAGAAATATTGGTCTACTTAAAACCACAAAAATTTTTCTAAAATTTTTATAGATTTTGTTTAACATAAAGGTCTCTGAGCAACATTTAATTTTTGTGTATGATGAGAGGAAATGTTTGAGGTTCCTTTTTCCCCTGTGGATATACAATTGACCCAGGCAAATTTGTTGCAAAGACTATTCTTTTCCTACTGAATTACTTTGAATTTTTTGTAAAAATAACCATATATTTGTGACTATTTATGACATTTATAGTCTGTTCCACCAATCTATATTTTTCTCTCTATGCCAATGTCACACAGTCTTTTTACTGGAGCTTTATAGGAAGTCTTGAAATTAGGTACAGTAATTCTGATGTTTCTTCTTTGGGAGGAGTTTACCACACTATTTTAAACTTCTGCAAAAATTTCAGAATAACTCTGTAATTTTTCCCAAAAAAATTATAATGGCCTTTGAGTGGAATTGCATTGAACTATGAAATTTATATGGTAAAAATAGTGGGTCACTAATCCATCAACATGGTAGATCTGTCCATTTATGTGCATCTTTTAAATTCTCTCAGAACTGTTTATTCATTTTCATAATCAGATCTTGAGTATATTTTTAAAATGTTTCTGTAATATTTCATATTTTCTAATAGTACTGTATGTAACCAATTTGATTTTACATTCATTTTGAATTTTTTTTGCTTGTAGAAGTATAACTAATTTTACTGCATTGGTTTTGTATCCTGTGACTTTTCTAAATTCACTTACTGGGTCCTTTACTGTTTTGTAAGGAACTGAACATTTTCTCCTAAGAAAATGGTGCTATCTGCAAATAAATATATTTTTATAATTTTGTTTCTTTCCAGAGAGTGTCTTTTATTTCTTTCTCTTACCTTTGGTAATAGCCAAGACCTCTGTTATAATGCTGAATAAGTATGTTGTCAGTGGACATTCCCGAGTTGAAATCTGCATATGTGACCACCACAAACACTGCCCACATACCTCATTCAAAACCCCAAACCCACAGCTGGTCCAAAATGATAAACTAACCATCCTCACCACCCTCATACCCCGAGTCCCTTCACTCTTTCTTGTATGTTTGCTTTAAACAAACCTTTGTTTAAAGGTTTCCTCCCACGGGAAATTCTCTAACCTCCATGCCTGGGCCACAATAAAGTGCACAAGCCAATGGATACCTCCTGCTGTAGTTATGTGCTCTCCACCTCCTGGTTGAAACATCTCAAGTGTGTGCACTTCCTGTTGATCCCTCATAGCACATCCCCCCCCCTTCTCTGGGACCTTGAGTAACACACTATCTTTTCTTATACATCATTAATTTCCCATTGTGTCACAACTGACCTCCACCCAGACCCAAATTTAAAATCCAATATAACTAATTTGCAACAGTCATGTTGTGCAAGTTCCTTTCTATTTCTCATTTGCTAACTTATTTTTTAAATCATAAATTTTGGTTTAAGTTTATAAAATATTTCTATGCCTCTCTTGAAAGATCAGGTGTTTCTTCTCCTGCACTCTGTTAATTTAGTGAATTGCATTGAGTGGGTTTGGCATGATAAATCATAATTTTATTCTTGGGATAAACTCCAGATGGACATGGTGCATTATTTGTTTTCTTAAACTACATTGTATTTCCTAATATTTTAAAAATATCTTTGTGTATATGTTCCTCAGAGATATGTGTCTGTCATTTCTTTTTCTTTATTGTGATTTTTTTCCCAAAAGTCTTTGGAAATTTTATTTTCAATAATAACTACAGGCCATTCTTATTTGTCCAAAAAATCGGGCAAATATTCAAAACTCACAATTATATTTTGTTTTTCCAATTCAAAATTTGACCAAAGTAAAGAAACTACCCCAGTAATTTTTTCAAATGTTACATCAGAAAATGTAATATTCATAAGTATAAAGCACGTTAGAAAGCAGTTTTGTATTTGTCTTAGTAATAAAGTGTCAATGTTGTTTTTATCATCTGTTATGTTTCCATATATGCTTGAAACTTAGGTAAAACTTATTGGTCAAATATGACTTAGCCTGAGGCTAAGCCTATTTCAAAACCAGCAAGCCATTGTCCTTGGGTTTTGAAAATGTAAGAACTAAGTTGTTGTAAAGGCTGAATCATAACCAATCATTTGCTTGTTGGTTTTACTGTCATTTTACTATCATCTTGTATTGCCAGTTCCACATGACGTGTCTCATCATTTTCTCTGTTATACTTATAATTGTCTCTCTTCTTTTTGCCATTAGTTATATATATATATATATATATACATATATATATATATTTCAATACTACTGATTTATATAGAAATTAGTCTCCATGCCATGACATTTTGAGTCACTCCTTTTCTTTCTTTTTTGTTTTTTTCTGTGTCTCAAGTTACATTGATAAAACTCTCTAATTGTTAAATATTAATTACAAGTATTAAGATTAATTTATAAAATACACTGTACTACTCCCAGTTTTAGTATAAGATGCACATCTGTAGCTTGGTCTGTATTTTGTACTTTTGCCAATTGTCTTCTGAAAGGACGCTATTGAATTTAACATTTGTTCTTTTAGTTGGTATCCATCAGCACATTTTTGACAAATTTGTTCTTGAAGTAGTAGATGTCACTGACAGTTTTCAAATAATTTATTATCATGGAAGACCACTGATGCAATGTAATTTTAACTTGGTGCATTTTGGTAATTGACTGTGATTTCTTTATGCAAGCGAGTGTCCTTATGTACATAAACTGTCTGGGTCTATTGTTTATGTATTTTGTGGGTACAGAATTTGATGTGCTTTTAAAAAAATGGTAAAATAGCTCACAAATTGGTGGTGAGCTCAAATGATATAAAGCATCTGAAATACTTTGAAAAATGTAATATCTTGTTGCAAGTTAGAGTAGTTATTATTACTTTTTATTTCTCGGTATGACTTTTTTTCTTTAGACAAAATAGAAGTTTTAGTAGCTCTTTTCTTCAATTGAGGTAGGTGGTGTTCTGAAGAAAAACTGATGTTTCACTGTAATCTAGTAAAGTGGTTTTGACAGCCCAGCATTTATGGTATAGAAACTACATTCATATGGTTATTCAACGAAAGCCAAAATTGTAGTTGGAAAAGCAATTCAGAATATATATAAATTTAAAAAAATTGGACTTCCAGGAAGTTGGCAGACTAGTAAGACATGGGAATCTCTTCTCCAGAAAAATAGCTAGAGGACAGGCTAAAACAGCTCCAAAAAAGATCTTCTAGGGTATAGGACAGCAAGTGAAGGCTACACACCACCCACAGGAGAGAGGGGCAAGAGAGGGAAATCACAATGACAGAACCATGAGTTGAAAACAGTGGTGGCTGCTGCTTCCTGCACCTTCCCCCACTCTTTAGAGTCTTTAGAATTCTCAGGCCTCTGGGCCAACAACTACAGACAAAGGGGCCTCCAGGGATCTACCACCCCAGGAAAGGGGAGAGAAAGGGACACAGCCAAATGCTGACTCAGGTTCTGACACACAAATTTGGGATGCTGTGCCCTAAGAACCCTTCCAGGCCAGGTGGGACCACACGGTGGTTTGCTCTGGGAGCTGGCAAAGGACTGGAGAGACCCTAAGCTCGCAATCTCCCTCTCTTCTAGCCTGGACTAATTGTTAAGGACTCTACAGGAGAGGGGAAAGAGAAGGAGGCAGCCTGGGGCTGACTCGGCTTTTGACTGGCTGGTTTGGTCTGCTGTGTCCTGGGAGCCCTTCCAGCCCTGGAGGGGCTGCGCCATTGTTTGCCTTGGAGCCTGCAAGGGCCTAAAGATATACAACCCTCCCAATCTCCTTCTCTACTAATAGGGACTGATTGTTGAGGACTCAGAGGGGAGTGGAAATATTTCCTAGCTGGGAAAATGGAGGGGGCTGCCAGAGAAGGGTGGAGAACTATCTCAGAGAAAGTTTGAATTACAAGGCTCCTAGCCTCCAGACAGGAAGCTCTATCACATTGATCCAGTCTGTGTTACAAAAAATACACTTCAACCAGGCATTGAATTGCGGGTTGGCAAAGAGCACCATCTCTTGGCAGACCAAGGAAGTGCACATAAGAAAATTAAAAATAAGTAGGAAAGGCTTTTCCTGGCCTCTATAGCCTCGCTGCCCAAGGCCATAGGAAGCGACTCTACAACCAATTACTGGGTCCAGTGCCCAGTTCTGAGCAACCAGCAGGACAATCCTAACAATCCATGTTAAGCAAAAATCAAAGAGCTGTGGTAACTCAAGCCTCCTTCCACTAAATTCCTATAAAAGAGAAAGAGATTCATCATCTAAGTAAAGTACATCCTAACCAGATGCTTAAGCACCAGCAAAAAATTATGAGCCATACTAAGAAAATAGAAGACATGGCCCAAGAAAAGGAATACATCAAAGTCCCAGAAGATATGCAGAATTTGAGAGAACTAATCAGCGAGATGAGCACAAATTTCCAAAATCAAATTAATGACTTGAAAGAAAATATAGTTAAAGAGATAAATGACATCAAGAAGACATTGAGCAGGAAGCGGGTGTGACGCAATGGATAGAACACCCATTTACCATATGAGAGGCCCCGGGTTCGCTTCCTGGCGCCTCCTTGTGAGGGCAGGCCGGCTCGCGCGGCGCCGTGGGCTGATGCGGCAAGACCTCACAGCAAGAAGACATTGAGCGAACACAAAGAAGAATTTGAAATCCTGAACAGAAAAGTAACAGAGTTCATGGGAATGAAAGACAAAATAGGTGAGATCAAAAACATTTAAGTCATACAACAGCAGACTCAAAATGGTAGAAGAAAGAATAAGTGATACTGAAGACAGAGCAGCTAAAATTGAAGAGAGAAAAGAGCAGAGAGAGAAAAGAATGGGAAAAAAATGAGCAGGAGCTCAGAGAGTTGAATGACAACAAAAAATGCAACAACACATGTGTCATGGGAGTTCCAGAAGGAGAAAAGAAGGGAAAAGGGGCAGAAAGAGTATTTGAGGAAATAATAGCTGAAAAGTTCCCAACTCTCATGAAAGAAATGAATTTACATGTCCAAGAAACACACCATACCCTAATCAGAATAAATCCAAATAGACCTATGCCAAGACACATACTATGCAGAATGTCAATTGTCAAAGATAAGTAGAAAATTCTCACAGCAAAAGAGAGAAGCAAACAATCACGTACAAGAGACATCCATTAAGACTTGGTGCAGATTTCTCTTCAGAAACCATGGCGGTGAGAAGACAGTGGTATGATACAATTAGGAAACTGAAAGAGAAAAAAGAAAAACTGCCAGCCAAGAATTCTTTATCCAGCAAAACTGTCCTTCAAATATGAAGGTGAGTATAAAATATTCACAAACAAACGGAAACTAAGTGAGTTTGCAAAAAAGAATCCACCTTTGCAGGAAATATTAAAGGAAGACTTAGAACCTGAAAGAAAAAGACAGAATAGGAGAAAGGATAACCAAAAGAGTAAAAAGACATACAAAAACAATATGACATATGAAAACCAAAGAAAAAAAAAGAGGAAGTAGTAAATAGTGCATTTACTGTAATATCATTAAATGTGAATGGATTAAACACCCCAATCAAAAGATACAGGTTGATAGAATGGATAAAAAAATGAGCCATCCATATGCTGCTTACAAGAAATTCACCTTAGACCCAGGGATACAAACATTTCATTTTCATATGCCCCACTCCCCAGACCTCCCACTTTTCCACACATTAACAACTTCTTTCATTAGTGTGGTGCATTCATTGCAATTGATTAACACATTTTGGAGTATTGCCACTAAGCATCGAATATAGTTTACATTGTAGTTTACACTCTCTCCCACTCAATTCTGTAGGACATGGCAGGATATATAATGGCCTGTATCTGTTGCCAAAATATCAGCCAGGTCAATTTTAAGTCCTGAAAATGCCCCTATATTACATCATTTTTTTCCTCTCCCTACTTTCAGCACCTCCAGTGGACACTGTCTCCACATCAATGATATAATTTCTCCTATTGCTAGAATCATAATAAGTCTATAGTAGAATACGAGTAAGTTTGCAATAGTACATATGTTTCCCCAATCCTGAGGATTCTGGGATGGTTATGCCCACTCCACCTCTAATTGAGAGAGAAGTTCGATCCCATTTGGCTGATGGATGGGACTGTCTGGGTTGCAGTTGTAGACTCTCTCGGTTCCTTGGTGTGGCGGTCGTCCATCCTCACCTCCTTTTTTGTTGTCCTGGGTGAGTCTTATGGACTGGAGAGTAGGTTTTGCAACTTCGCTGAGGCTCAGTGCCCAGCTGGCACATGGAAAGCCCAGAGATTCAAAGCTCTTGGACATACACTTACCAACACAAGTACCAGCTATAGGTTCAAATAAAAGGGACAGAAGAGGCATGTGTAGAGAAGTCACATCTGTGTCCAACTCTGTCACACTTGGGAGCGCAATCTCCAAAGTAAGGCTCACTGGCAAGGCATCAAACTCTGGAGCTATCTGCCATGACTGTGTGACCTGGGTGTCCCTTGATACCAGGGAGGTTCATCCCCAAGAGTCATGTCCCTCGCTGGGTAATGCATCTATATGCTGAGTTTGACTTAGAGAGAGGGGACATTTAAGCAACAAGGAGTCACTCCAGAGGTAACTCTTAAGCACCCTACAACACTAGGCCAATTTTCAAATTCAAAAGCAAAAGACTCATAAGCATAGTTGTCAATATCAGGGGCCCATCAAGGGACCATCATTCTTCACTAGTTATTGCCTCTGTACTTGGGGGAGTGTTGCTGTTCCATTAGAGCATTTGGCAGAGCTCCTAAGAATGGGGATTCAAGAATCCCTCAGCTCTTGTGTGAATCTCTATCCATTGTGGTAATGCCCCATAAACATTTAAACATATTTATATACCATATATGTATGCCCAGGTGAACTTCCTCCCATATAACCCCTAACTGACACCCCACACTATTGATCCTCCCCTGCCATAATTGTAACCCAACTATGATTCAAAACTTCTTCAAAAATAAAGCCTAGAATATGGAAAATTCAATTAATAGTAAAATGAAATAATAATGATATATTTAAACATAAGAAATAAAATACACAATAATTTAGAAAAACTAAAACTAAAATAAAGTAAAAAATGGGTTATAGAAAATGAAGAATATTAAAAAACTTTTTTTGATGTTTTGCCTTTCATCACTGTAATATCTGTTGTGCTGTGTGTACATTGGCATTTTTTTTTTTCATTTCTTCCCCAGTGACTTACTTGTTTGTTTTGTTTATTTTTGTCTTCAAAGAAGTTTTATATCACAGTAAAGTTACATATAGAATTCTGGGGACTGCCATTTATCCAACATCTTTCCCCTTTTCCTATTAATAACATTTTCACATGTGGATGGCACATTTGTCACAACTGATGTACAAATATTGAAACATAGCTACAAACCATGGTCAATGGTTTACATTCTGGTTTATATTTAGAACATATATTTTTAAAATTTTTTGATGAAATTTAAGATGACCTGTATCCATCATTGCAAGATCATGCAGAACACTTCCACTGCCCTGTAAATACCCCCTTTTCCATCTATTCTATTGCCACTCCACCTCCCCTATGGGCCTATGGTGACCAACAGATTTCACCCCTTGAAGTACAAGATTCAGAGATATTTGCTGCAATGATGATGACTTGACACACTAGTCTGTCCTCCCCTATTAGGAACCAACCATGCTCTCAAGAGATTCCCTCCCTTCTGTTTGAGAACATATTGGACCTCCCCAGCATGGGGACCCCACTCCTTCCCACTCATTATGTGGGGCTCCCCTCACTGATACAGCACAGTATGACAAAATGGTCACTCACACATTCTCTAGAAGACTGCCCCAGGTGTTCCTTGTTCCAAATGCCCACCATCCAACACCCTAAACCAGTAACCCTTCCTTGTCATATTGCTAAAAGAGTTTTCTCAACATTGTAGTTTCACCCACATGCCCACCAAACCCCTCCATTAATCTGTCCCTCCCCCAAATTCCCCCTAGTTTGATGGACCTTCCAAACCATCCTTCACCACTCACCCCACTACCAAGATTGCACCCCCAACACAAATATATCCCTACACCCCTGTCATATCCCTTCACTGCACAACTACTCACTTCCACCTTATCATAGATTTTGGCCATATGAGTGTTGGCTCCAAACCATCTTTTCCCTTTCTATTTCCTATAAACCTATCTTAGAGTCTCTAGCTCTCTGAGTCAGCATGATTTTATTAATTCATATCAGAGAGGTCATATAATATTTATCCTTCAATGCCTGGCTTGCTTCACTCAACCTGAGGTCCTCAAGATTCATCCATTATCCCATATGTTAGTACTGTATTCATTCTTACAGCTCAGTAATATTCCATTCTATGTATATACCACATTTTGTAGATCCATTCATCTGTTGAAGGGCATTTGTGTTGATTCCAGCTTTTGACAATACTGAATAATGCTGCTATGAACATTGGTGTGCATTTATCTTTTCGTGTCCTTGGTTTCAGATCTTCTGTGTGTATACCCAGAAGTGGAATTGCTGGGTCATATGGCAGATCTATAGTTATGTTTTTGAGGAACTACCAGACTGTCCTCCACAATGGCTGAATCATTCTACATTCCCACCAGCAGGAGATGAGTGTTCCCATTCTTCCACATCCCCTGCAACATTTGTAGTCCTCTGTTTTTTTAATGGCTGCCAGTCTAATGGGGGTAAGATGGTATCTCATTGTAGTTTTGATTTGCATTTCCTTAATATCTAGTGATGTTGAGCATCTTTTCATGTGCTTTTTAGCCATTTACATTTCTTCTTTGGAGAAGTGTCTGTTCAAATCACTTGCCCATTTTTAAAATAGGTTGTTTGTCTCTTTATTTTTGAAATATAGGATTTATTTATATATGTTGGATATTAGGCTCCTATCAGATATATGGCTACCAAATATTTTCTCCCATTGGGAAGGCTATCTTTTAACTTTCTTGACAAACTACTTTGAGGTGCAGAAGGCTTTAATTTTGAGGATGTCTCATTTATTTATTTTTATCTATATTTTCTTTTGCTAGTCATGCTTTGGGTGTGAAGATCATGAAACCATTTCCTATTGCAAGGTCCTGTATTTGCTTCCTTATTTTATCTTCCAAGGTATTTATGGTCTTCGCTCTTATATTTAGATCCATCTTGAGTTGATTTTTGTATAATGTGTGAGATGGTCTTCCTCTCTCATTCTTTTGGATATGGATATCCAGTTCTCCAAGCACCATTTGTTGAAGAGGCCATTCTCTCCCAGTTGAGTGGGATTGGTGGCCTTGTTGAATATCAGATGACCATATATGTAAGGTTCTATATCAAAACTCTCAATTTGGTTCCATTGGTCTGTATGTCTCTCCTTGTGCCAATACTATGCAGTTTTGACCATGTAGCTTTGTAGTATATAGTGTGATTCCTCCTGTTTTATTTCTCTTTTTCAAAGTGTTTTGGCTATTCAGGGCCTCTTGCCCTTCCAAATAAATATCAAGTAGTTAGTTTTCCCAATTCAGTAAAAAATGCTGTGTTGATTTTTATTGGGATTGTATTAAATCTGTATATTAGTTTCAGTAGGATAGATATCTCAACGATATTTAGTCTTCCTATCCATGAGCAGGGAATATTCTCCCATTTATTTATGTCCTCTTTGATTTCCTTTAACAGTTTTCTGTATATAAGTCATTTATATCTTTAGTTAAATTTATTCCTATGTATTTTATTTTTTTAGTTACTATTGTAAATGGTTTTTTTCCTTGATTTCTTCCTCAGATTGCTCATTATTGGTATGCAGAAATGCTACTGATTTTTGAGCATTGATTTTATAACCTGTGAATGTATGAACTCATTTATAAGTTCTAGAAGTTTTGTTGTATATTTCTCAGGTCTTTCTATGTGTAGTATCATATCGTCTGCAAACAGTGAAATTTTTATTTCTTCCTTTCCTATTTGGATGGCTTTTATATTTTTTTCTTGCCTTAGTGCTCGAGCAAGTACTTCTAAGGCAATGGTAAATAGGAGCAGTGATAGTGGGCATCCTTGTCTTGTTCCCAATCTTAGAGAAAGAGATTTTAGGATTTCACCATTGTATATGATGTTAGCTGTGAGTTTTTCATATATGCCCTTTATCATGTGAAGAAAATTTCCTTCTATTCCTATCTTTTGCAGTGTTTTTTTTAGGAAAGGTGTTGTATTTCCTCAAATGCTTTTTCTGTGTCTATAGAGATGATCATCTGATTTTTTTTCTTTTGACTTGTTTATGCAGTGTATTACATTGATTGATTTTCTTATGTTAAACCATCCTTGCCTACTCAGAATGAAACCCACTTGGTCATGATTTATAATTCATTTGATGTGTTGTTCAATGTGTTAAAAATTATTTTGTAGAGGATTTTAGCTTCTAGATACATTAGAGAGATTGGTCTGTAATTTTCCTTTCTTGTGGCTTCTTTGTTTGGCTTTGGTATTAGGGTAAAGTTGCCATAATAGAATGAGTTAGGCAATGTTCCTTCTACTTCTATTTTTTGAAAGATTTTAAGCAGGATTGGTGTTAGTTCTTTCCCAAATATTTGGTAGAATTCACGTGTGAAAAAGTCTGGTCATGGGCTTTATTTAGTTAAGAGATTTTTGGTGACTGATTCTATCTCTTTACTGATGCTTGTCTGTTGAGTTCATCAATTTCTTCTTTCATTAATGTAGGCTGTTTGTGTTTCTAGGAATTTGCCCATTTCCTCTAAATTATCCTTCTTGTTGGTGTATAATTTTTCAAAGTATTCTCTTATGATACTCTTTATTTCTGAGGGTCAGTGCTGATATACTCTTCCTCATTTCTTATTTTGTGTATTTGCACTTCTCTCTTTTTTTTTCTTTGTTAATCTAGCTAAGGGTTTGTCAATTTTATTGATTGTCTCAAAGATTAACCTTTTGGTTTTGTTTATTTTTTCTAGTTCTTTCTTATTTTCAATTTCATTTAGTTCTGTTCTAATCCTTGTTAATTCCTACTTTCTACTTCCATTGCAGTTTGTTGTTCTTTTTCTAATTCCTCCAGGTATGCAGTTATGTCTTTGATTTTAGGTCTTTTATCTTTTTTCATATATGCATTTATGGTTATGAATTTCCTTCTCAGTACAGCTTTTGCTGCATCTCATTGGTTTTGATATGTTGTATTGTCATTTTAATTCATTTCAAGGTGCTTACTGATTTCTTTTGAGATTTCCTCGTTGACCCACTATTTGTCTAAGAGTGTGTTGTTTAACTTCCATAACTTTGGGCCTAATCTGGTTCTCTGACACTTACTGATTTCCAGTTTCATTACATTGTGGTCAGAAAAATTACTTTGTAAAATTTAAATCTTTCTGAGTTCATTGAGAATTTTTTTCTATGGCCTAGCATGTGCTGTATCTTGGAGAATGAGCCATGTGCACTCAAGAAGAATGTATATCCCAATGTATTTGCATGTAGTGTTCTGTTTATGTATATGAGGTCCAGATCCTCTAATGTATTATTCAAGGTCTTTTTTACTTTATTGATTCTCTGTTGAGATGTTCTGTCTAAAGGTGATAATTGTGTGTTAAAGTCCCCCACTATAATTGCAGAGGCATCTATTTCTCCACTTAGTTTTTGCAGTGTTTGCCTCCTGTATTTTGAGACACATTGGTTAGGTGCATAAATGTTTATGATTGTTCTTACTTCTTGAAAAATTACCCATTTACTAATATATAGTATATGTCTGTCTCTTACAATAGTTTTACATTTAAAATCTACTTTATCTGATATTAGTGTAGCTACTTCTGCCCGTTTTTGGTTATGGTTTGCTTGTAAGATTGTTTTCCAGCCATTCACTTTCAGTCTTCTTGTCTCCCTGGGTCTAAGGTGGGTTTGCTGTAGACAGTATAAAATGAGTCATATTTCCTTATCCATTCTGCCAATCCGTGTCTCTTGACTCTGGTGAATTTAATCCATTAGCATTCAGTGTTATTACACTCAAGTAATCACTTATATTAGCCTTATTTTGTTTGAATATATATATGTCATATGTTGTTTCTATTTTCTTTTTGTCTTTTTATTTGTTCTTCCACTCTCCTCCAGCACTCTCTTTCCTGTTTTGTTTTGTTTTTTTTTCCTTTCAAGCTGCAGAACTCACTTTAGTATTTCTTGAAGGGCAGGTTTCT
>JAQZBX010081347.1:0-13688 GCA_029593785.1 Cabassous unicinctus | reverse complement strand
GCCTAGCGCTTATGTTCGATTTTCACTTAATGTTTCTTAATTTTTAAAGTCATACACTAATTCATTGCAAGAAGCTTCACTCCCCTGAGCACCACCATACGAAGAAGTCTTTGATGAAATGCTGCTTGGTGATCCAGGGAGACCAAGGAGAACTTTCTGGTACACCTTGGCATCTGGGAGCTGTGCAGATGAACAGCCTGGAGGCTTTGTGATTCCTGGTACACTTGGGGCGCTATTTATGCATCAGGCAGGTATTCCCAGGAGCCTGCTCAGCCAGCATCTGAGTATTCAGATGTCCTAGAGGTTGGCTCTTGGCCTCTCACTACAAGGAATCCCAAAATGGCTCTCGTAGACCCAGTTTTTTCATTCTCTGCACTGCTGCCCATTCCCTTCCTTCTCGCTCACCTTCTGTCTTGATCTCTCTTTCCAGGCACAGTAAGTACCTGGGCTCACTTAATACTCCAATTCTCCCAATGCCTCCTAGGTGGTCTTATGCCCATTTGACAGAGGAGGGCACTGGGGATAGAGAAGGGCCAATGGCGTAGGCAGATACTTGTAACTCAGAAGCTCAGACCAGAAGCCTGGATGTCCACTTTCATGCTGATGCTGATTCCCTACAACTGACCTCTGCTCAGACTGCTAAGCAGCTGTGAAAGTAGCACCATGCTCTAGGACTCAGCAGCATCCCCCACCTGAAGAGACCATTGATAAAGTGAGGTTGGTAAATCACGGCAGAAATAAAAGAAAAAAATATGCTCTCAGCTCCCAGGTCCAAAATCAATGTTCAGTACATATCAACCGAAAATATACATTACTCTGACTCACTTCCATGAATGTTTTCTCCAGAAATACCTGGGGGTCTAAGGAAGTCTGTGCAAGGATGTTTGTAGAATCACTATTACAGCAGCAGAAGACTGGAGGTAACGCATGTGGAAGGGGAAGGCATGGCCCCACCCTGGTGTTTCCTTCTTTGTGGAGAGCGACCGTTAGTGCAATGCTCCCAACCTCTTTTTACCCTTTCAAGACCCTCTGACACACTCACGTGCACACACAACACACACACAGGTAAGGCAAGCTCTATGTGCTTCATGCATTTGCGGGAAGGCCCTGGCATGCACTGCCCTCCCCCTGCCTCTCTCCTTTTGCCAGCGTGCCTGTCTGCCTGCAGAAAGCCTGGAACTCCATTGCTCTGGCCCAGCCCTGCCCCTGTGTTGCTCCAGCACCAGCAGTGACAGGTCTCTCTAAACCCGGGTCCAGTGTCAGAAAACCCATTTGGCCACAAGTATAAACCACACCCTCCGATTCTGGCTTTATCACTAATAGAAGTGATATTTGGCCCCATCTATCTTTTTTTTTCTTTTTAGGAAGTACCAGGGATTGAAGTGGTACATGCAAAGCAGGTGCTCAACCACTGAGCTATACAGGCTCCCCCGGCTCCATCTGTCTTTATCTTCTCAATTGGTTCAAGATTCAGGCTGGAAAGAAAAATGTTACTTCCTGGGTCCCTGGGAGTCCCAGCATCCTAAATGTGCACCAGAAAGCACATAAGGTAAGAACTCGCACTTTTTTTACTGTAGAGGCTTTCCTGGTACTTGAATTTTTCTGCTAACCGCTGTATGTCTTGCTTTTTGGATTGAAGGAAATCAAAAGAAATGAACACAAGAATGTTATCCGAGCTTACTCCAGAGTCTCACGTTTGGCAACGAGAAAGCAATAACAACATTTGTTCTTGACAATTCAATAAATTTCTGGTCTGTGGCAAGCCATTTTTCCTTAACTGGGACTCTGTCTGTCTGTAAGAGGTACTTTTACAAGTCGTGTGTGCAATCAGTGTCAATGCCTTAGTAAATTTCATAGTGGGGTGAAAAGGAAGGAGTAGGGAACTAACAGTATATTTAACAGCTGCCATATGCTTGGGAGTGTTAAAAGTGCGCAATGTGTTTCCATATCTAACCCTCCAAGACTATATGAGGGAGAATTATTTTCCTTGATTAATAGGATGGGCATCTGGGGCTTAGGAAGGCTCTGCCCTCACCCCATTAGCACAGCTAACAAGGGGCAGAGCCAGGATTTGAACCCCAAACTGGGTCCAAAGCCTACCTGTACTGGGCCCTGCAGTAGGATTCCTCTCTGTCATGCCGATGACTTCCTGACTCTTGGGGTTTCCAAAGCTCTTTTGCAGGCACCATCTCATTTGAGCCTTGAAACAACTCTGTGAGGTTGGTAGGACCAGCAGCCCGGGTCCTGGCGGGAGAAGATAGCACGTGCTCATAGGGTTTACTGAGGAGAGTTTAATGAAATGACCGTGTGCAGAGATGTGGGCAGAGCTAAGGGAGCAACAAGGCCTGGTGAGAACCCAGGGAATAGCAACAGCGGAGAGGGAGCAGTGCTCCCAGAAGCTGGCCAGAGGAGTCCTGGGAGAGGGCTCAGCCAGCGGAGCTTGGCCATAGAGGAATGCAGTCACCGTCAATCTTGTTTGCCTGGCACGGGGGTCACGTGGTGGAATAAATACCCTGACATTTCTCTCCTGTCCACTGAGCTCCTGGAAATGTCTCCCATTGGCTGGACCCAACCAGAAGCCAGCATAGGAGAAACTGCCCACAGAGTTTAACCTCCTGCCTGGAGAAGGGAAAGAATGGATTTGGGAGGAAGTGAGGCAAAAGGAGAGCAATCCCACTTGGTGGTATCCTTATATCCCCAGAAGAGATGAAGAAAGAAAAGTTGATGAGGCTGTAACTCAAGATTATGCAGCTAGGAGGGAGAACTGCTGGTACTTGAACTCTGGTTTTGAATCGCAATTCTGAGCTCTTTCCACCATAGTGAAGTCTAATGATATAAAACAACAGTAATTATTTTCTATTATTTCATAGTTCTGGGCTTGACTGGCAGTTCCTCTTGGGGTCTCTTACAGGGTTGCTATCAGACAGTAGCTGACACTGGAATCCCCTTGTGATGGTTAGGCTAAAGTGTCAACTCGGTCAGGAAATTCCTAGGTATCCAGTGGTGTGGGGCATGTCGGGATATCACTTCTAAAGTAAAGGGTAGGGAAGCGGGTGTGGCTCAATGGATAGAGCTCCCGTTTACCATATGGGAGGCCCCGGGTTTGCCTCCCGTGGCCTCCTTGTGGGAGCAGGTCGGCCCGCGCGGCGCGGTGGGCTGATGCAGCAGGACCTCACAACAAGGGGGAGATAAGCAGACACGGAAGAAACACACAGCGAATGGACACAGTAAAACACAAGCAGCAAGGAGGGGATAAATAAATAAATAAATAAATCTTAAAAAAAATAAATAAATAAAGTAAAGGGTAAGCTGTTGCATCTGGCCCCTCCTATGACCAAAAAAGAGGCACAATGCTTAGTTGGCCTCTTCAGATTCTGGAGACAACACATTCCTCCTTTGGGTGTGCTATCTGGCCCATTTACTGAGTGACCAGAAAACCTGCTGGTGTTGATTGGGAACTGGAACAAAAGGAAGCTCTGTGACATGTCCAGGCTGCTGTGCAAGCTGCACTACCACTTGGACCATATGATCCAGCAGATCCAATGGTGCTGGAAGTTTCAGTGGCAAATAGAGATGCTGTCTGGAGCCTTTGATAGGCCCCTATGGGAGAATCACAATGCAGACCCTTAGGATTTTGGAGCAAAGCCCTGTCATCTTCTGCAGATAACTACTCCTTTTTTGAGAAACAGCTTTTATCTTGCTACTGGGCCTTAGTAGAGACTGAACGCTTAACCATGGGCCATCAAGTTACCATGAGACCTGAGTTGCCTATCATGAGCTGGGTATTGTCTGACCCACCAAACCATAAAGTTGGGCGTGCACAGCAGCACTCCATAATAAAGTGGAAGTGGTATATACGAGATAGGGCTTGAGGAGGTCCTGAAGGCACAAGTAAGTTACACGAGGAAGTAGCTGGCCCAAATGCTCATGGTCACCACCCCTGCCATGTTACCTTCTCTTTCCCAGCCCACCGCTTTGGCCTCTTGGGGAGTCCCTTACAGTCAGCTGACTGACAATGAGAAAACTCAGGCCTGGTTTAGAGATGGTTCTGCACGATATGCAGGTACCACCCGAAAGTGGATAGTGGTATCACTGCAGCCCTTTTCTGGAACATCTCTGAAGGATAGTGGTGAGGGCAAATGCTCCCAGTGGGCAGAACTTAGAGCAGTGCACCTGGTTGTTCATTTCGCTTGGAAGAAGAAATGGCCAGAGGTGTGTTTGTACACTGATTCATGGGCTGTTACCAATGGTTTGGCTGGATGGTCAGGGACTTGGAAGGAACATGATTGGAACAATGGTGACAAGGAGGTCTGGGGAAGATGTATGTGGATAGTGGGCAAAAAACATATTTATATTCCACGTGAATGCTCACCAGAGGGTGACTTCAACAGAGGAAGAGTTTAATAATCAAGTGGATAAGATGACCTGCTCTGTGGCTAATGTTCAGCCTCTTTCCCCAGCCACTCCTGTCATTGCCCAATGGGCTCATGAACAAAGTGGCCATGGAGGTAGGGATGGAGGTTGTGCATGGGCTCAGCAACATGGACTTCCCCTCACCAAGGCTGCCTTGGCTACAGCCACTGCTGAATGCCCAATCTGCCAGCAGGAGAGACCCACACTCAGCCCCCGATATGGCACCATTCCTCAAGGTGACCAGGCTGCTACCTGGTGGCAGGTTGACTACATTGGGCCACTTCCACCATGGAAGGGGCAGAGATTTGTTTTAATTGGAATAGACACATACTCTGGATATCGGCTTGCATTTCCTGCACGCAAGACTTCTTCCAAAACCACCATCTGTGGACTGACCAAATGACTTATCTACCGCCATAGCATTCCACACAGCATTGCTTTTGATCAAGGAACCCATTTCACAGCAAATGATGTGCGGGAATGGGCACATGCCCATGGAATTCACTGGTCTTACCATGGTCCCCATCACTCTGAAGCAGCTGGATTAATAGAACAATGGAATGGCCTTTTGAAATCTCAATTACAGCGCCAACTAGGTGGCAATACCTTTCAGTGCTGGGGCAATGTTCTCCAGGAGGCTGTGTATGCTCTAAATCAGTGTCCACTCTATGGTGCTCTTTCTCCCATAACCAGGATTCATGGGTCCAGGAATCAAGAGTGGAAATGAGAGTGGCACCACTCACTATTACTCCTCATGACCCACTAAGAAAATTTTTGCTTCCTGGCCCTGCAACCTTAAGCTCTGCTGGTCTGCAGGTTTCAGTCCCAAAAGGAGGAGTGCTGCCACCAGGGAACACAACAATGTTTCCATTGAACTGGAAGTTAAGACTGCCACCTGGCCACTTTGGGCTCCTCTTACCTGTGAATCAACAGGCAAAGAAGGGAATTACTGTACTGGCTGGGGTGATTGATCCTCACTATCAAGGGGAAATAGGAGTACATCTACATAATGGGGGTAAGAAGGGTTTGCCTGGAATACAGGAGATCCTCTAGGGTGTCTCCTAGTACTGCCATGCCCTGTGATTAAAGTCAATAGAAAATTGCAACAAACCAATCCAAGCAGGGCTAACAATGGCCCAGAATCTTCAGAAATGAAAGTTTGGGTCACCCCACCAGGCAAAGAACCACGGCCAGCTGAAGTGCTTGCTGAGGGTAATGGGAACATGGAATGGATAGCAGAAGAAGGCAGTGACAAATATGAACTTCGACAATGTGATCAGTTACAGAAACAAGGACTATAATTGTCATGAACCTTTCTTCCTTGTTTCATTATGAGTATGGTTGTATATGTAGACAAAACGAATTTCTTCGTTTTCTTCCCCAACCTTTCCCCCTATTATATGAAAAGTTGTATTAGTTTCATGTCATAATATTTAAGGATGTCAAGTTTAAGAGTGAATATTACCCAAGGACTTGCATCCTATTCTGTAGGGAATTAATGCGTTTCCAGTTGTACTCAGGTGAGTTGAACATTGTTAGATGGAAATATATATGTATGCATGTCTGTTATTGTTTTTACTTAGAGACTAAGTATAGTTTAAGGTAATATGCATGGTTGCTGAGTTGACAAGGGGTGGACTGTGATGGTTAGGCTAATGTGTCAACTCGTCCAGGTAATTGTGCCTAGGTGTTTGGTCAAGCAAGCACTGGGCTAATTGTAATACAAGGATATTTATGGACTTTAGTCACTAGTGAGTTTACTGCATATATAGCTGATTACATCTATATCACTCAGGAATAGTGATGCTTTATCCAATCAGTTGAATGCCTTAAAAGGGGAAGTGATTTCAGCATGCACAGAGAATTTTCCAGTTCGTCTTTGGACAGCCAACGTCTCCTGCAAACTCATCAAGGACCTTCACTGGACTTTCATCGAAGGCCCTGGTTTGCAGCCTGCCTGTGGAACCTGGACTTGTGCATCCCCACGGTCATGTGAGAAATTCTTATAAAATCTCATATTATTGACAGATATCTCCTGTTGATTCTGTTTCCCTAGAGAACCCTGACTAATACACCCCTAAAAACTTGTTCACTGCTTGTCTGGGCTTGGGCTGGGGAGATTCAGCTGTTCAGAGGCTGGGCCAGTTGGGGCTCCTCGTGCATCTCTCCTATCTCGACGTGCTCTCTCCATGTGGTCTCTCAAGCACGGCATCTTCAGGGAGGTTGGATTTCTCAGAGCAGCTCAGGGTTCCAGAGGTTGTGACCCTAGAGAGCCACGCGGACACTGTATCACGGTTTATGACCTAGCCTCGAAAATCACACAGTGCCACTTCTGCTGCTTTCTTTTGTCAAGATGATCACAAAAGACTGCCCAGGTTCAAGGGGAGATGACATAGACTCAGACTCTTGACAGGGGAGAGAGAAGGTTCTGGAATACCATAGATATTGTTATGGTTGTTATGGGAAAATACCACACTGTTCACCCCCCAAATGTCATTATAATCCCCATGAGTGACAGGGAGGGGCCATTTCTGTGATCTGGCTTCCCAGCTCTTGATTCCAATCCCTTTCTGCTAGTCCCACTGCAGAGGGAGGGTGGGGCATGCAAACTGAAGTCAAGACCACCCAAATATTTGAATTATTGGAATACCCTTAAATTTCAAAATCAAATATCTTATCCCCCAGAGTGAAGCCAAACAGTGACTTAAAGAACAATTTATCCTGAGGATGGGGGCGCCTGTATTTAATTCTAAGATAAATTGTTCTCTAAAAATCTCTTTGCAGATTGCCTGTGATATGCATCAAAAATAAAACTTTTCTACATTCTTTTCTACATTTTGTGGTGAGGATGTATCGGGCTGGCAGAAGATTTTATTTTTTAGTTATTTCCCCAGCAAAAAATTATTTAATTTTTTTCTTTGCTTTTTCCCAACAGCAACAAATCCTTGTTGGAGAACTAATTAAGAGCATTCATTTGAGAAATCGTTACTAAGTACCTACTCTTTTCCAGGTGTGGTGCGAGAACGAGAGAGGCCCTTGGCAACCTCAGTCCCAAACACAGAGCCATGCGTCCATCATCGCGGACCCCTCTCCAGGACACCCCGAAAGATGATGAGGGCTGGTGTTCAAGGCTTCAGAGGCTGACATAACCACACATTTAACAAACCTGTTGGTTGGCAGAAGTACCCACCTGCAGAGTGCACTGTGAATGATATTGCAAAGTCTGATAAATTCGCTGAGATGGTATAAAAAGGGATCCAACCAAGCCTGGAGGGTTAATGGATTAGGATGAGTCAGACCACCCACTGTTTGTGCAGGTCAAAATCATTTGACTATCAACACTTTCATAAGGTTCAACCTAATAGATATATGTTGGTTTTGCCTGTCCAGCCTCCATGTCCCCTTCTTCCATATAAGAGCTCCCCTCCCCCACCCTCAGACCAGGTAATTGGGGGGGTGCGATTTTACCAAAGCAATCCCAGGGGTGAGCATATGACCTAGACCTGGGCACAAAGAGTCACACCCTCATTCCAACTAACCCCTGTGATTGGCTCAGGGGTGGGCTGATAGGAATGGTTCCAACAAAACCTAGCAGGAGTTATCCTCGAGCTAGGAGCAAGGTGGCAGGTGGAAGATCCTGGCTGAGAATGAAAGCAGTGGTGAGAGGAGAGGAACAAGACATCGAGAGAGACGAAATCCTGACACCTAGATGCAGCCGTAACTGAAGCCAGACTCACAATCTCTCTATCTTCTAGATAACATATTAAATAGATGATAGTGTTTTTTTTTTGTTTTTTTTTTTAACTTAAGTCAGTTTGCATCATGTTTCTGTCACTCGTAACTGAAATAGTTGCGACATACACTTAAGTCTTCTCTGGGGAAGTGATGTTTGAGCTGAAGGGGCTGGATTGCGGGTAGGGGGAGAGCATTGGGGAGGGGTGAGGAACTGGCTGCTCTGGGTGTCTGAGTCTAAACCCTTCAACCAAATGACTACACAGTGACAGGAACTTGCTCTGCTCCTCCAGGTGCTGAATAAACCAAACAAAGACACCTGTCCTCTCCTGAATGTGAGCTTTACTAGGAGCTGAGCTAATGCATTATTGATGAGCCATAAATAATGGGGCAAGTGTGATTTCCTAGCCAGTCCCCAAGCACAAAGGCATAACACTGACATTTTAATGAGGTTTTTATGATCCAGGCTCACTGTTTACACACTGGAAATATGGACTGGCTTTCTTAGGAAAGCAGTTTTTCCTTTATTTTTCTTATTTTCCTCCTCCATTTGTCAGCTTCCTTTTGAATATTTATATAAAATATTATAGTTAAAACAGAACAAATAAAAGAGAGCAAATAAAACCACATCTGACAGATAATGTTGCCAGCACTCCCAGGGCCTTTTCTTCACTGGATGGAGCAAAGGAAAGTCAGGGTTCTCCTGGCTCACCCCAGCTTCCCAGTGGGACCCACATTTCCCTATAAGGCAATCTGGCCTAAAGAAAAGAATGTTGGCAACAGAGAAAGCTGGGCTCAAATCCTAACTCAGTCATCAATTAGCCACATGACCTTGGGCAAGTTATTTTACCCCTCTAAGCCTCAGTTTTCTCACCTATATAATGGAGAAAGTAATGCCCATCTTTTAGCATTGCCATGAGGTTAGAAATAATTCAGCATGATTAATTTGTCTGAATATACAAATTAAGATATATTTGACCGCAAGTAATAAGCAAACCAACTCCAATTGGCTTACACAGAAATAAGGATATATACTGGCTCCCATACTGGTGGGTCCAGAACCGGGGCTTACTTCCAGGTGGACTCATGCAGGGCTCAGCCTGTGTTCCCAGGTCTCTTGTCTCTGCCCTCCTTTGTGAGTGGGATAAGCTCAGGCTGGTAGCTAGATGGCTGCAGCATCCAGAGTCAATGCTAGAGGAACCTTTCAAGATGTTGGCACTTTCCCATCAAAAGGTGGAGTCTGTTACTTCCTGGTACACCTGGGTGGGCCTTTGTAACTGCCTCAACCAATAGAACGAAGTGGAAGTGATGTTGAATGACTTCTAAGGCTAAATCCTAAAAGGAAATGTGCTCAAGCCTGCCTCTCTCCTGGAACGCAGACACCATGCTGTGTGGATGTTCAGACCACAGGGAGCAGTCACGTGTGGATATTTTGGCCAATAGACTCACCCAGGCTCCCAGCTAACGGCTTTCACATCAGCCACCAGATGATGCCTTAGGACAATTCCATCACCCAGCTTTCTGGTCCTCCCAGACATCATGGAGCTGGCACAAGCCATCTCTGGGGTGCTCTGTCTGAATTCCTGTCCCACAGAAACTGTGAGAGCTAATAGACGATTATAGTTGTTTTAACCTACTAAGTCTTGGAGTAAGTTGTTCTAGAGGAATAGATAACAGACAAAACATAAACATTTTAAAAAACAGTTCTGCAAGGCAAAAGCCAGAAAAATAGAATGAAAAATGACCAGCTGGGAAAAAATTTCAACACATATCACAGAACAAAAGACTAATCTCCCTAACATATAAAGAGCTCCAACAACTCAATAAAAAACAAGAACCCAATGGGGAAGTGGATAAGGGACACAAATTTACACACTGTGTCTCCTAAACATTTGAAAACATGAGAACCCTCACTCATCATTAGAGAAATGCAAAATAAAACCACACAGAAACACTCTATTTTACCTATCAAGGTTTTATACTATACTCTGTTGGTGAGACTGTAGAGAAACAAGCATTCTCACGCATTATAGGTAGGTGTATAAATTAATGCCCATGGACAGCAACTTGGCAATAGTCATCACTATTAGAGACACACAGAGCCTTTGACCTCGCAACTCTACTTTGGGGATATCATCCTCATATGTATATGAACTGATGTTGTATGCCTAGGTTTGTAGAAATGGTGTGGGAATTTGTATAAATTTGTATAAATAATATTTTAAAAATTTGTATAAATAATAGGAAAAGATTAGAAACAACCTAAATATTCAATATTAGGGAACTGGTTAAATAAATTATAGAATGTTATGCCACCATAAAAAGGAATGAGGAGCCACTTTATGTACAGATATATATATATGTATATATAATATTGTATATATAATATAACATATATATGTCTATTTATATTTATGAGGTACAGGGGATCGAACTCAGGACCTCATACATGGGAAACAGGTGCTCAACCCCTTGAGCTACATCTGCTCCCTACCCAGATATATTTTTAATTGGAGAAAAGAAGGGTCAGAAGAGTAAACTATTTGAGCTTTTAAACAAGGGGTGAACTTCTTACTCATACAAACAAATACTTAGTTGCATGTATATGTATAACATATCCCTGGAAAGAGAAATATGAAATGGGAAATGCTGATTGCCTCTGGGAAATGGAACCTGGTGGCTAAAAGACAGAGATAGAGGGGAGATTTTGTACTTTTTGAATTTTGAACCATATGAATATATTACCCATATTCCAAAAAACTTATTTTTTAAAATTGACAAGTTAACTGTGGAACATATAAAAGGATTAGTGAGCAGTGAGAACTTAAAGCAGCTATAATTGTAGGGCATGAGTTCGGTGCTTCTCAAACCCTAATGTACCTTTTTTTTTTCTTTAGTTTTGACTCTCTGTTATTTATTTATTTACTTTTTTAACAAATCAATTTTATTGATACACATTAATAAAACATTCAATTCATCCAAAGTGTACAATCAATGGTATTTGGTATAATCACATAGTTGTGTTTTCATCACTTCAATCATTATTTGAGCATTTTCATTATTTCAATAATAGTAATAATAATAAACAAAAAACTGACAAACAAGAAAAAATATGGAACGCTTCACAAATTTACGTGTCATCCGTGCCCAGGGGCTATGCTACTCTTCTTGGTATAGTTCCAATTTCAGTATATGTGCTGCTGAAGTGGGCACCTTAATGTACCTTTTAATGAATCTCCTTGTTAAAATGCGGATGCTGATTCATTAGGTCTAGGGTAGCCTGAGATTCTGCATTTCTAACATAGAAATGCCACAGTTGACATTTTGAGTAGTAAGTGTTTAGAAGCCATAGTATGTCTGATTGCTTTCTGTTGCAAGAAAGAAATAATGGGATGCAGATACCAAATCATAGCAGGTGAAATGATATCATTCTGGTTGGGGATCTCCCTCCTGTCTCCCTGTTCTGCTGTCCTTATTACCAGCTTCCCCTTAACGCTAGGGCCCCTCATGGTCTCTGATGGCTGCTTCTGTTCCAGGAATCACTTCCAACACTACAAAATCCAGAGGGAGAAGATACTGTATATATCTATGTCTCTTTCTTAGAAGACAGGAAACCTTTTCCAGAAGTTCCCCAGATTCCTTCACTTAATGTCTCCAGTAGCTGGAATTAGGTTACATACCCATCCCTAAACCAGATTATGGGGAGGCAAGCAGGAATTCCATGATTGGCCTAGACTAGTCAGGATCTGCTGTTGGAACTGGGGTATGAAGAGAGATCTGAGCAAAGAAAGAAAGTGAGAATGGGCAACCAGCAGTGTCCACTACACTCCAATGTGTTATTTGGTTAATTGATTGTATAGAGCCCTATATATCATCTATAATGAAAGAATTTTGCAATTTTTCAAAGAAAAATGTAAGCACATATTAAAAAGTACTACCCAATACCTATTAACAATTGTCTGGAACCAAGCATTCCATGATTTTAGCTGGGGTGGGAAGGTCTGGGGCTATAGGAAATATGGTACCTGTTCTCCAGAAATCTACAACCTTGTTGAGGCAACAACACAGAAAGAACTAAAGCAAGTGAAGTTTTTCACTTATTTGGCCAACAGTTACTGAGCAATCATTATGAATAAAAAACTGTGTCAAGTGCTGTGGGAGATGCAAAGATAGGGCACAATCACCTTCCTCTAAGGATTCCGTTGTTTAAGACACAAACATAAATAATGATTGGTGCAGCATATAATGAGAGAAGAAAAGATGACAGAATAAAGTATTATGGAAGTTCAGAGGAGGGAAAGAGTCTTTTTAGCTTGGGAGGTAGGGGTTGGGATGGGCAGTCTCCATGGAGATGCAGCATTGCTATCCTTTAGGATGGGGAGATTTTTAATAGGTGATGATGGTGGGGGTGGGAGAAGTTGGAGAATGGAAAGATGGGAAAAATGAACATTCCAGGTGAAGGAAAAAAACACATAACCCCCTTTTGGGGGGTTTACAGAGCAGCCTCCCCGCCGGTGAACAACATGAGATGTGAGTGTGGAAAAGGAAGGTACCATGGTAGACTCCCCCTATAATCTCCTATCAACACGAAACCATAAACAGTATCAAGCAAGTGTCATGTTTTAAAAGGAGAGAGTGAGACAAGGACAGCTCCTGGGAAGAGAGAAGCCTGAGCCATCTGTGTAGGGAATGATGTCCATGGATGAGCAGGGCAGGAGGTCAGGAGGTCAGAAGAGCTGGCCTGGTTTCATGGCATATAAGCCCTAAATATCAGAATCAAGGACAGAAACAGTTTCTTCAAGGAATAAATTGCAAAGAAGAGAGAGAGAGGTGGAGGAGGTAGCCATAGATTAAAAGACTTTAAAAGACATGCCAATCTATTGCAATGTGTGGATTTTGTTTGAATTCTGATTCAAACTGGCAAACTCTTAAAAAACATTTTGTCATTTATGAGACAATCGACTATTGAATATTTGAAAATGTTAAGGAATTATCATAATTTTTTAGGTGCTAATATGGTGGTTATGTTAAAAAGAGCTTTTACTTTTCGGAAGTGCATTCTGAAATAGTTATAGATTTAATGACACAGGAATTTGTGTCAAAATAATTCTGGGAGTAGGGAAGGCATAGATTGGCCATATTGTGATCATTGCTGCAGCTGGGTATTGAAGGTTCATTAAACCACTGCCTATCTTTGCATATATTTGAAATTCATAATAATAGAAAATGTAAAACAAACGCAAAAATAACAACAACAAAAAAAGGAGTAGGATGACCTTGAATAGAAGTCTAGGGGAAGCTCCACTCACCGCGCTCGGAGGCCCCGCCCCTTTGGCACCGCCTCTTTCCCTCCATGGGCTCTTCTGCCTTAAGGGTTTGCGGTGTCCCCTGCTTTCCTCTTCCCCCTCAAGAACCCACTCGCCTCCCACTTCCTAAGTCGGCTCTCTGGTTTTCCTTCAGACCCCGAAGACTGCTTCGAGCCCCCCCACAAATAAGCCACAGCCACCGTCCCTCGGCCCCGGCCACCGGCTCCGCCCCAGGTC
>JAQZBX010081346.1:0-13687 GCA_029593785.1 Cabassous unicinctus | reverse complement strand
TGCCTTTTATATTTGATTCCCCACCCACCAAGGGGTGGGGCTCAATGCCCTACTGACATGGCCCAGTTAATGCCCTAATCATAACTTAATAAGGTCCAGATTAGCAGACCAGTTTGCAAGCATAATCCAATATCTATTTTTGGAATTCATAATTACATCAAACTGCCAAACTGCTACAGTAGGGAAGACAAAATTGTGTACCACTCTGTCACTCTCAGGAGCATAAACTCCAAAGTAGGGCCCACTGGCAAGGAACCAAACTCTGGAGCTATCTGCACTTACCATAGGACCTGGGTGTCTCCAGAGACTTCAGGAGCCCCACTCTTTGGGGTAGTATCCACTTTGGCAGTCCATGAGATTCTGCTGAGTTGTGCATAAACATTACCTCTGAGATGAACTCCTGACTCACTTTAAAGTCTCTTAGCCACAAAAACTCATTTGTGTTTACCTTTTCCCCATTTTATTCAAGGTCTTTTTCCAGTTGCATTGCTAGTTGGTACTTGGCAGTAATCCCTTGGTCCCTGGGTGACTCTTCCCCAGGAGTGATGTTCCACACTGGAGGGAAGGTAATACATTCATATGCTGAGTTTGGCTTAGAGAGACGTCACATTTGAGCAACAAGGAGGCTCTCAAGAGGCAAATCTTAGGCACCCCACAACAATAGGCTAAGTTTAAATTTCAAGAACAAAGGCTCATAAGCATAGTCATCCATATCAAGGGCCCATCAGTGAATCAACCTCCTTCACCAGTCATTGCCCCAGCACTTGTGGGATGGCTGCTACTTCATTAGAGAATGTGGCAGAGCTCTCCAGGATGGGAATTCAATATTCTCTCAGCTATTGCGTGAGTCTTCCCCCTCTGTGACAAAGCCCCATGATCTTTTGAACTTTTTTATATACCTTATATATATGCCCGGGTGAAATTCCTTCTATGTATCCCCCAACACTGAAACCCCACAACTATGATACACCCTTGTCCCAGATGTAACCCTTCTGTGATCCAAAGCTTCTTCAAGAATGAAACTATTAAAATAACCAAATACAATTAATAAAATAATGAGATTGTAATGATAAGTTTAAATATGAGAAATAAAATACATATAAATGTTAAAAATCTAAAAGTAAAATAAAATTAAAAGATTGAGATATTAAAAAATAATCAAAAATATTGAAAAAAATGTTTTTGACATTTGGTCTTTCATCACTGTAATATCTGCTGTCATGTCCGTAGAGTGGTAATTTCTCCCATTTATTCCCCAGTGTCTTACTATTTTTCTTTTTTTTTTCAAAGAAGCTTTAGGTGACAGTAAATTCAGATACAGAATACAGCGGACTCTCATAAACTCAACATCCTCCCCTTTTCCTTCTTCCCATATTAATACCTTCCTCTATGTGGATGGTACTTTGTTATATGGATTTACAAATAGTGAAACATAGCAACTAAACATGGTCAATGGTTTATGTTATGGTTTACATTTTAGACAATACACTTTTATAAATTTTGATGGTATTTAACATGGTCTGTGTCAATCATTGCTAGATCATGGAGAACACTTCCATTGCTCACTAAATACCCCGTTTGATCTATTCTATTCCTCCCTGCCCCTCCCCTAGGTGCCTGTGGTTACCCCCTGGCTTCACTCCTCAGATGACAAGATTCATAATTACATGCAACAACACTGAGGTCTTGACACACTGGTTTGTTCTCCCCTATTAGAAACTGCCCCTGGTCTTGAGAGACTCCTGCCTCTCTATTTGTGCATAAATCAGTCCTCCTGAGAATGTGAGTCCAACTCCTTCTCCTCATTCTGTGGGACTTCACCCACTGACACAAACATTATGACAAAATGGTCATTCACACACTCCCTAGAACCCTGCTAGAGGTGCATCCTGTCCTGAATGCCCCCCATCCAACATCCTAAACAAGTAACACTTCCTTGTCATATTGCCATAAAAGCTTTCCAAAATTTTTATTTTCAACCACATACCTGCAAATCTCCAGTGTTTATGGGTCCCTCTCCCAACACTACCCACAGTTTCCTGGACCTTCCAACCTTCCCAATCTACCCACTTGTCAAACCTGAACCACCTAACCCAATAATATCACTACCCTTCTCTCATATCCCTTCAATATGCAACTACACACTTTCACCTTATCAAAGATTATGTCCATATGGGTGTTGGCTCACAACCTTCGTCTCCCTTTCTATTTCCAGTAAACTTATCTTCCAGGCAATAGCTCTCTGAGTCTGTTCAATTTACTTATATCATATCAGTGAGGTCATGTACTGTTCATCTTTCAATGACTACTTGCTTCACTCAAGGGAAAAAAAAGTCAGAAAGTCCTCAAGATTCATCCATGTTATCATGTGTGTTAGCACAGTACTGCTTCTTAAAGCTGAGTAATATTCCATTGTATATATGTACCACATTTTGTTTATCCACTTATCTTTTAATGGACATTTGGGTTGATTACAACTTTTGGCTGTAGTGAATAATATCGCTATGAACATTGGTGTGCATATATCTTTTCATGTCTTTGCTTTTAATTCTTCTGGGTATATACCCAGCATTGAAATTGCTGGATAATATGGCAGGTCTATAGTTAGTTTCTGAGGAACTGCCCAAGTGTCCTCCACAATGGCTAGGCCATTCTACATTCCCACCAGTATTGGATGAGGGTTCCCATTCCTCCACATCCACTCCAATACTTGTAGTCCTCTTATTTTTTTAATAGCTGCCCATCCAATGGGTTTAAGGTCATATCACATTGTAGTTTTGATTTGCATTTCCCTAATAGATAGTGATGTCGAGCATCTTTTCATATGTTTTTTATTCATTTGTATTTCCTCCTTGGAGAAATGTCTTTTCAAGTTGCTTGACCATTTTTAATGGGTTGGTTGTCTTTTTACATTCGAGGTGTAGAATTTCTTTATATATGCTGGATATTAGGCTCCAATCAGATATATGGTTTCCAAATATTTTCTCCCATTGGGTAGGCTACCTTTTTACTTTCTTGATAACGTCTTTTGGGGTGAAAAAGTAATTTTGAGGAGATCCCATTTATCTATTTTTTCTTTGGCTGCTCATGTTTTGGATATGAAATTTATGAAGCCATTTTCTTTTACAAGGTCCTGTAGATGCCTCCCTATATTATCTTCCAAGGTCTTTATTGTCTTGGCTTTTATATTTAGATCTTTGATCCATCTTGAGTTGATTTTTGTGTAAAGTGTGAGATGGCATTCTTCCCTTACTATTTTGTATATGGATATCCAGTTTTCCAAGCACCTTTGTTGAAGAGGCCATTCTCTCCCATTTGAGTGGGCTTGGTGTGCTTGCTGAATATCATCTGAATGTATATGTGATGATCTATATAAGAACTCTAAATTCATTACCATTGGTTGGTATGTCTATCCTTGTGCCAACACCATGCAGTTTTGACCACTCTAAGTTTGTAGTACGTTTTAAAGTCAAGTAATGTGATACCTCCAATTTCATTTTTCTATTTCAATATGTCTTTGGATATTTGGGGCCTCTTACCTTTCCAAATAAATTTTGCATATGTTTTTAAAAACCATTAAAAAATGCTGTGTTGATTTTTATTGGGATTTCATTAAATATGCAGATTAGTTTGGGTGGGATAGACATCTTAATGATGATTAGTCTTTCTATCCATGAATTGGGAATATTCTTCTATTTATTTAAGTCTTCTTTGATTTCCTTTAAGAGTACTATGTAGTTGTCTGTATATAAGTCCTTTACAGCATTAGTTAAATTAATTCCTAGGTGTTTGATTCTTTTAGTTACTATTTTAAATGATATTTTTTTCTTGATTTCTCCTCAAATGGCTCATTATTGGTGTACAGAAATGCTACTGATTTTTGAGTATTGGTCTTATAGGCTGTGACTTTACTGAACTCATTTATAAGTTCTAGAAGGTTTGTTGTAGATTTCTCAGGGTTTTCTATGTATAGGATCATGTTGTCTGCAAATAGTGAAATTTTTAATTCTTCCTTTCCAATTTGGATGCTTTTTATAGCTTTGTCTTGCCTTAGTGCTTGAGAAAGTACTTCTAACACAATGTTAAATGAAAGCAGTGATAGTGGGAACCTTGTCTTGTTCCTGATTTCAGAGGGAAAGCTTTTATGATTTCATCATTGAAGATGATGTTAGCTGTGGGTTTTTCATATATACTCTTTATAATGTTCAGAAACTTTCCTTCTATTCCTATCTTTTGCAGTGTTTTTATCAGGAAAGGGTGCTGTATTTTCTCAAATGCTTTATCTGCATCTATAGAGATGATCATGTCATTTTTTTTCTTTCAATTATTTTATTTGGTGTATTACATTGATTGATTTTCTTATGTTGAAGCATCCTTGCATACCCAGGATGAAACCCACCTAGTCATGATGTATAATTCATTTGATGTGTTGTTGAATGCGGTTATCAAGTATTATTTGAGGATTTTAGCATCTAGGTTCATTAGAGAGATTGGTCCGTAACTTTCCTTTCTTGTGGCATCTTTGTTTGACTTTGGTATTAGGGTAATTTTGGCATCATAGAAGGAGTTAGGCAATGTTCCTTCTACATATACATATATATATATTTAAGATTTATTTTATTTACTTATCCCTCCCCCTTGCTTCTTATGCTCACAGTGTCCATTTGTTATGCATTTTTTGGTGTCTGCTTGTCTTCCTTTGATGCGTCATCTTGCTGCACCAGCTCACTGTGCCATGAAGGCCATCAGCTCACTGTGCTGTGTGGGCCATCAGATCACTGAACTGTGTGGGCCAGCTTGCCTTCACCAGAAGTCCCCAGGAATCAAGCCCAGGGCCTCCCCTATGGTAAATGGAGCCTGAGCACTTGAGCCACGTCAGCTGCCCTACTTATATTTTTTGAAGGGTTGAAGCAGGATTGGTGTTAAATCTTTTCAGAATGATTGGTAGAATTCGCTTGTGAAATCGTCTTGTCCTGGACTTTTCTCAGTTGGGTTTTTTTTGATGATTGAGTCCATCTCTTTACTTGTAATTGGTCTATTGAGTTCATCAATTTCTTCTTTCATCAATGTAGGCTGCTTAAAAGTTTCTGGGAATTTGTCCATTTCTTCTAACATATCATTCTTGTTGGCATATAATTTTTCAATGTATCCTCTTATGACACTCTATTTCCGTGAGTTCCGTGGTCATATCCCCTTCTACATTTATTATTTTGTGTATTTGCAGCTTCTCTCCTTTTTTCTTTGTTAGTCTAGCTAATGGTTTGCTAATTTTATTGATCTTCTCAAAGAACCAGCTTTTGGTTTTGTTTATTTTTTCTAGTGCTTTCTTATTTTTTATTTCATTTGGTTTTGCTCTAATCTTTCTTATTTCCTTCTACTTCCTTTGGAGTTAGTTATTGTTTATCCACTTCCTCTAGCTGTGCAGTTTTGTCTTTGATTTTAGCTCTTTCTTCTTTTTTGAAATAAGCATTTATGGCAATGTATTTCCCTCTCAGTACTTTTTTGCTGCATCCCATAGGTATTGATACATTGTGTTGTCATTTTCATTCATTTCAAAGTAGTTACTGATTTCTTTTGAGATTTCCTCATTGGCACACAGTTTATCTAAGAGTGTGCTGTTTAACTTCCATATCTTTTTGTCTAATCTGGTTCTCCTGCCCTTACTGATTTCCAATTTTAATCCATTGTGGTATGAGAAATTATTTTGCATAATCTCAAACTTTCTAAATTCATTGAGGAATTTTCTGTGACTTAGTATGTGGTCTATCTTGGAATATGCTCCATGTGCACCTGAGAAGAATGTATATCCTGCTGTATGTAAGCGTAGTGTTCTCTATATGTCTATTAGATCCAGATCCTCTAATATATTAATCACAGACCTTGTTTTTTAATTGATTCTTTGTCAAGTTTTCCTGTCTAATGGTGATAATGGTGTATTAAAGTCCCTCACTATAATTGTAGAGGCATCTATTTCTCCACTTAGTTTTTCCAGTGATTGCTTCATGTATTTTGAGGCACCCCTGTTAATGCATAAATGTTTATGATTGCTCTTTCTTCTTGAAAGATTACCCCTTTCACTAATAAATAGTGTCTATCTTTTTCTCTTACAATAGTTTTGCATTTAAAGTCTATTTTGTCCAATATTAGTATAGCTATTCCTGCCCTTTTAAAGTTATTATTTGCTTCTAGCATTGTTTTCCAGCCATTCACTTTCAGCTTCCTTGAATCCTTAGGTCTAAGTTGAGTTTCTTGAAGACAACATAGAGATGGGTCATATTTCCTTATCCATTCTGCCAATCTGTGTCTCCTGACTGGTGGGTTAAATCCATTAACCTTCAATTCTATTACTCTCAAGGAATTACTTACATCAGCCATATTTTCTTAGGTTTATATATGCCATATGATGTTCTTATTTCTCTTTTTGTCTTTTTAGTTGTTCTTACACTCTCTACCAACTCTCTCTTCCCCTTTTTTTCCCTTTCAATCTGCAGATGACCCTTTAGCAATTCTTGAAGTCCAGTTTTCTTAATTGCTCTTAATTTCTGTTTATCTATGAATATTTTGTTAATTTCTGTTTATCTATGAATATTTTGAACTCTCCATCTTTTTTAAATGCCAGCTTTTCTGGATCGAGAATTCTTGGCTGGAAGTTTTTTTTCTTTTAATACCTTAACTATGTCATACCACTGTCTTCTTGCTTCCATGGTTTCAGATGAGAAATCAGCACTTAATGTTATTGAGCTTCCCTTGTATGTGATGGTTCTCCTTTCCTTGTCTCTTTCAGTATTTTCTTTTTGTCTTGACCATTGGACAGTTTGACGAGTATGTCTTGGAGTAGGGCTCTTGGGATTTATACTGTTTGGGGTATGCTGCACTTCCTAGACTTGTACATACATCTCCCTCAATATGGTTGGAAAATTTTCAGCCATTATTTCCTCCAACACTCCTGTCCTTTTTCCCTTCTATTCTCCCTCTGTGTTGTCTACAATGCATATATTTGTGTGTTTTGTGTTTTCATTCAAAACCCTAAATTTTTGCTGGATTTTTTCTATCTTTTTATCTATCATTTCTACTCTCTGTTTGATTTTAGATATACTGTCTTCCACATCACTAATTCTTTCCTTTGCCTGTTCAAATCTACTGTTATGTGCTTTCAGTGTCTTTTTGATTTCTTGGATTGTGCCATTCATCACCATAATATCCATTATCTTTTTACGTATGTTTACAATTTCTTTAGTGTGTTCTCCCAGTGTCTTCTTTATATCCTTAAGCTCTTCATTTACTTCATTAAGTTTGTCCATGATATTTGTTTAGACAGATTGATTAGTTGTTTGAAGTTCTCCATCTTTTCCTGGTTTTTAGTTTGTCCTGGACTTCTGCCATGTCTTCCTGTTTCTTAGTATGATTTGCAATTTTTTGTTGGCTTCTGTTCATCTTTTTATCTTGATAAGTTTATTCAGTTTATTACCTTCTCTCTTTACTCAAGGGTTTTATTCAATTGCTGTTTTTGTGTATATGTTAAGTTTTCCCTTTGACACGTTGTCTTCTTATTCTATTTCATTGCTCTTGTCTATTTTCCCTTGGAGGAAATAATTGGGGTCAGAGCAAGTGAAAGATGTAAAAAAAGTAAATGATTATAGTATTAATAATAGTAATTGTTAGAAGAGGAACCATTTAAGGCATTGGTAAATGCATATTTTACTCATGTAAGCAGTGTAGAGCAATGGGAATAAAAAAGTGGGGTGCCAACAATGAAATTGAAACCAAAGACAGAAAAATATATAGACTGAATTAAAACACTAGTATGATGAGGAGATAGAGAAAGAGAAAAGAAAAGACAAAAAGATAAAACATTTGTAAAATAAAGAAAACAGGACAGAGGAGGTACAAATAAAAACCAGAAAAAAATTAGGACTAAACAAATAGAGGTTGAAAGTAAGAACAGCAACAGAAAGCAGAAGATAGAATGATGAAGGAAGGAAAAGAAATAGCATTAGTATACAAAATCATTATACACAGAAAAGGGGAAATCAAGGAAGAGGAAACACAACAACCAAGAATCAAGCCATCAGCACCTTGAGGAATTTATCTTTTTACCCAGCTTCTTACAAGTCGTTGACCTGAAGCCTCCAAATCATCTCATTCAACCAGGATTTTGCCCCCACTCAGCTGTTTTTTTGTGAGTGAGATCTGCTTAGGTTCCTTTGAGCAAAAAAAAAAATTAGGACCAGAGAAAAGGAAAGACGTAAGAAGACAAAAATAATAAGAGTAATGGTAATAATAAAAGGTAAAAGAACAAATGTACAAGACATAGGAATTTGAAAGATTAACATGAGTAAGAAGCACAGAGGAATAAGACTTGGAAAGTGGAATACAAACAATGAAACAAGAAATAGAAGAGAGAAAAATATAGAGAGAATGAATTAAAATGCTGTTATGGTGAGAAGAGTGGAAAAGAAAACAGAAAAGAGAGAATGAAAAAAGTAAAAAAGAGAATGTATACAGAGAAAAATGTGGAGAAAGGGAGAAATACACACATGAAAAATTGGAGACCAAACAAAAGAAGTGGAATGAAACAACAACAACGGGAAAAAAAAAAGATAGAAAGAGGAAGGAGCGAAAAGAAATAGCTTAGGTAGAATAGATCAGTAACAAAAAGAATAGAAGAAAAATAAAGAAGCAGATAAAGAAAGGAAGGAGATACAAAACAAGCAAGAAACAAGACAGCAGCAACTCATTTTTTTTTTAAATGGAGAGAGAAGGGAAAAAAATGAACATGGAAAAACAGCCTTCTTTATTAGACCCCTAAAGATCTTCTTAGGCTGCTGGGTTCCTCAATCACTCACCCTGCAACATGCCCTCTGCAAGTTTTCAACTGGGTTTTAATGGGTAAAGTAAGGGAAATAAAAGAAAATGCCTTTTTCTTTTTTTTTTTTACATAAGAGATCCAAGAAAAGCTAATATAAGGATAATGTCTACACATTCCCTGTTGTAAAGTTTCAACTGTATGCCTGACAACCTCGTGGATTTCTTCTCAGGGAATACCAGGAATCAAACCAGGGACCTCATGTATACTAGGCAGGGAATATTCCACTGAGCTCTTCTGGGCCCTTAGGGTGATTAGCCTTTCAGAAGCCTATCCTCCCCTTTTTTCTCAGGTAGGTTAGATCCCCTGCAGTCAGCTGGAGTTGTATTGATCTCCACCTGTCGCTGCCTCCTCACTGTTGTAATTCCTCTCCTTACCTAGGTGGCTATGCATGACTGCCAGCCTGAGGTGATCACCCTCCCCTCTCCCAGTTCATTTGGGGTCACTTCCAATTTTCAAGGGAGGCCGAGCTGGCTAAACGTGCTGCAAAAAAATCACTCTCCACCCTCCCAGATCTCTCTTCCTCGCAGGAAATCTGTCATCACACTCCCATTTGGAGAAGGGCGCCAGGGGCTCCACCTAATCTGTCCACGCTGAGGGCAGAGAAAGTGTGCCCCTTCCAGCCACCAAGGTAGACAACCTCCATTTATTCCTGGGTTCCCTATCTGTCCAGTACTCCTAGATGACTCAGAGCACCTTCTTGTGGAGGTATATGTCTGCTCTCCTTTCAGTTAGATACAATTCTCCAGGAATTTTACCCTCACTTAATATATCAATGGTGGGGGAGGGGAGCCATTCCCAGCAGCCAGGAGGTTTAATAACTCATAATTACTTGTTTTGCTCCTTCATGTCTCTGACCCTCATTCTTTTGGGAGTTGGTAAGCAGTTTCCTGGTTTCTGTGCCCCAAAGCAGCCTCTGGCATTTTATTTGTTGTTTTAGTGAGAGCTAGGAATTATATGTTTAACCCATTGGCCATATTCCCACAATCCCCCAAAGATATTTCTGCATGATATGCAGGTACAACCTGAAAGTGGACAGCTGTAGCACTGCAACCCTTTTCTGGCACATCCCTGAAGGATAGTGGTGAGGGCAAATCCTCCCAGTGGGTGGAACTTCAAGCAGGGCACCTGGTTGTTCATTTTGCTTGGAAGAAGAAATGGCTGGAGATGTGTTTGTATACTGATTCATGGGCTGTTGCCAATGGTTTGGCTACTTGGTCAGGGACTTGGAAGAAATGTGATAGGAAAATTTGTGACAAAGTGCTCTTGGGAAGAGGTACATGGATAGACATTTCTGAGCGGGCTAAAAACATGAAATTCTCACCTGAGGGTGACTTCAGCAGAGGAAGATAAGATTACCTCATCTGTGGCTAATGCTCAGCCTCTTTACACAGCCACTCCTGTCATTGCCCGATGGGCTCATGAAAAAAGTGTCTATGGATGTAGGAATAAAGATTATACATGGGATCAGCAACATGGACTTCCCCTCACCAAGGCGGACTTGGCTACAGCCTCTGAGGAGTGCCCAAATTACCAACAGCATAGATCCACAATCAGCCGCTGTATTAGTCAGCCAAAGGGGTGCTAATGCAAAACACCAGAAATCAGTTCATTTTTATAAAGGGTATTTATTTGAGGTAGAAGCCCACAATTTCCAGGCCATAAAGTGTAAGTTACTTTCCTCACCAAAGCCTATTGCCACATATTGGAGCAAGATGGCTGCTAATGTCTGTGAGGGTTCAGGCTTCCTGTGTTCCTCTCTTCCTGGGACTTGCTTGTCTCTGGGCTCAGCTCCACTGGTATCTCCACAAGGCCAGCTGTAGACTATCAGACAAATGGCTCATCTCTTTTACTGGTGCTTTCTCTCCCTCCTCACAATCAAGTTCCTCTGTGTGCTTACTTCCACAGGCTCGAGCATTAAAACTCCGAATCAGAACTCCAACATCAAAACTCAAACTCTGTCCTTTGCGTTATCTTTTATCTCAACATCCTACTGACATGGCCCAATCAAAGCCCTAATCATAACTTAATCACACCCAGAGGCATAGACCTGTTTACAAGCATAATCCAATATCTATTTTTGGAATTCATAACTATATCAAACTGCCACACATCACCCTCTGAATTACAAAAGTACATTATAATATTCAAAAACCCTTATTTCAGTAACAATGACAGTATAAAATCATATTATAATCAGTTTAAAGAAATACAGTTTGTCTTTGGCATCAGTATTCAGAGAGAATTTTCCAGCTCAACTTTGGACACTCAATGTCTCCTGGGAACTCATCAAGGACTTTCATTGGAGCCCCTGGTTTGCAACCTGCCTGCAAAACTTGAACTTGTACATCCTCACAGTCACATGAGAGGATTTTTTAAAATCTCATACTATTTACAGATATCTCATGTTGGTTTTGTTTTCCCGGAGATCTCTGACTTAAAAAAGGGACAATCCACCAAGAAGATATAAGAATCATAAATATTTATGTACCTAACCAGGGTGCCTCAAAGCACATTATGTAAACACTGGAAAAAATGAAAGGAAAAATAGACACCTCTACAATAATAGTTAGAGAATTTAATACACCACTCTCGTCAATAGATTGAACATCTAGACAGAGAATCAATAAGGGAATAGATATCTTGAATAATATGATAAATGAACTAGACAGATATATACAGAATATTGAACCCAGAAACAATAAGATATATATTCTTCACAAATGCTCATGTATTATTCTCCAGGATAGACCACATGTTGAGTCATAAGACAGGTCTAAAAATTGTTTAAGCATTAAAACCATAAAAAATACTTTCTCTAACAATAATGAAATGAAGCTGGAAATCAATAAAAAGTGGAGAACTGGAAATTCACAAATATATGGAGGTTAAACAACAAACTTTTAAACAATCAATGGGTCAATGAAGAAATTGCAAGAGAAATCAGGAAATATCTCTAGATGAATGGAAATAACACAACATATTCATTAACCTAATGAAACTTATTGCGCTTCTACAAATAAAGACTGCATATAGTCTATTTTTTTTCTAGCAACAAAATGTCTATGTGAGTAAACAAGTTAAGATCAAGGACAACCTACTCTCCTCATTTTACCAAACAACTAGCTTATAATTCAAATATATTATTATTTGCCATATGATTTTAAAAAAGAAAAACTTGCCTATCATATTTTCAAAAACTATAAGCTTCTAAGGAATATTCTGCATATCCCATAAAAATTATGCATTATGCATATCCCATAAAAATTAAGCAAGCAAATAACGAGTAAATCCTATTCCACATGTGAAGAGGTCAGCCACATAACAGTTTTATAAAGTATCTCATTTTTTAGCAAGCTACTAAAAGATGACCACTCTTTGACATATATGAACAGCATAAGTCATAAGCAAAGGCTAAATAAAATGACCCACAGAAATGCTTGTATTAAGTATGAAATTCAAGAGTTTAGAGGCCAGGAATCTTGCTATTTTAGGGTATGTTTACAAAATTACAAACATCATTTAATTAGGGTATATTATATAGGGCTTATAGTTTGTATTTTTTTTTTACATTTTAAGTTATTGGAAAATAACTGATCTTTCCCTTTGCTGATATTCTAATGCATTATTAATCTTACTGTGAACTATAAATTTATAACAATAACATTTTATGTCCAAGTGGTTTTTTGAAATGCCAATGCCCTTGCATGCTTACTTGTTGAAATAAATAAATCACTTTAAAAATTAAAAAAATGTAGAAGATACAGCAAATGAGGAACTGGGAGGGAAACTTATAGCCCCAAACACCTACATTAAAAATGAAGAAAGTGCTAAAATCAAAGACCTAATTGCACAGCTAGAGAAACTAGAAAAATAACAGAAAACTAATCCCAAAGAAAGCAGAAGGAAAGAAACAACAAAGATTAGAGCATAAATAAATGAAATTGAGAACAGAAAATAACAGAGAGAATCAACAAAACCAAAACCTAGATCTTCATGAACACCAATAAAATTGAAAAACCCTTAGCTAGACTGACAAAGCAAAAAAGAGAGAAGATGCAAATAAATAAAAACAGAATTGAGAGAAGAGACATTACTACTGACACCACAGAAATAAAAAGGATCATAAGAGAATACTATGAACAATATATGCCAACAAATTAGACAATTTAATTGAAACGGACAATTTCCTAGAAATACACCAGGAACATACACTGAATCTAGAAAAAAATAGAAGACCTCAACAAACCAATCACAAGGATAAACAGGGTCTTTTCAAAGAAAACTGCAATACATTGGTAAAAGAATTCAAAGACCTAAAGAAATGTAAAGATATTCCATGTTCATGGATTATAAGACTAAATATTTTTAAGATGTTTTCCCAAATTGATTCACAGATTCAATGCAATACCAATCAAAATTCCAAGAGCCTACTTTGCAGGAATGGAAAAGCCAATTATTAAATTCATTTGGAAATGTAATGGGACTCTTAATAGCCAAAAACTATTTTTAAAAAAAGAACATAATTGGAGAACTCTCACTTCTGACTTTAGAGCATATTACTTAACTTCAAAGGTAAAAACAGCATGATACTTGTATAAAGACAGGGAGAGAGGGTGGTCTATGATGTGAAATGCGGTCTATGCTTGGTGGCAAAGCCCCAGGATGTGTATATCCATTATGGGTGATGTTCCACACTGATGAAGGATGTTGGTGTGGGATGTTGTGGGAAGTGTGGGAGGTGGGGAACATGGGAATCCTTGTAATTTCTGAGTAATAATTAGGTAATCTAAGCACCTTTAAAATATATATATATATATA
>JAQZBX010081345.1:0-13687 GCA_029593785.1 Cabassous unicinctus | reverse complement strand
ACAAGGAGGCCCCTGGAAGCGAACCCGGGGCCTCTCATATGGTAAACGGGGGCTCTATCGATTGAGCCACACCCGCTTCCTGTTGTGAGGTCTTGCTGCATCAGCCCACAGTGCCACGCGGGCCGGCCGGCCTGCCCTCACAAGGAGGCCCTGGGAAGCGAACCCGGGGCCTCCCATATGGTAAACGGGAGCTCTATCCATTGAGCCACACCCACTTCCGTCTACTTCTCTATTTCTACAAGCTAAAAACCCTCAGTTACTTTGATCATTTTTCATATGATATTGGTATTCTATGGTTTCTACACTCATCATCATCCTGGTTATTTTCTCTTGGCTTCATCTTGATTTGACAATATCTCTATATTATGTACTTAAAATATAATGTGCTTAGTACAACATAATTCTCCTAATGTGCTTTGAGATTTGTACTCCAGGGTTTTGTGGCAGTTTGAGGTTATTTGTGAATTCTAAAAGGGGATATTGGATTATGTTTGTAAACTGGTCTGTTCCTTTGGGCGTATTAGATTGTATTAAATTCAGAGGTTTCACTTTTGCTTGATTAAATTAAGATTATGGCTTTGATTTAGCCATGTCAGTAGGATGTTTAGTCCCTGCCCCCTTTTTGGGTGGACACTTGCATGGAGGAGGAGAACACAAGAGGAATAGAGATGTTTCCATAGACACTGCAGAGGCCTGGGAAGAGAGATGAGCCTGAGAGTTTACAGCTGACCTTGTGGAGAGACCAGAGCAGCTGAGCCTGGAAAAAAATGAGCCCAGGGAGAGTGATGAGCCTTATGCCAATCTGTAGCTGAGATCGGAAAATGCTGAGACTGGCAGCCATCTTGTGCCAACACGTGGCAACAGACATTGGTGAGGGAAGTAACTTACGATTCATGACCTTGTGACTGTAAGCTTCTACCCCAAATAAATACCCTTTATAAAAGTCAACAGATTTCTGGTACTTTGTATCAGCACCCCTGTGGCTGACTAATACAGGTTCTTTTGATAATTTAATACAATTTTTCATTGGATTATTAGGTCATATTAAGTTTGTGATCTGATAAAATCCTTAAATCATCTTTTCTTAGCCTACTGCCAAGCATGGTCTTCTGGAAGCGGATCTAACAATTAGGAGTGGGGTATTCTAAACTATACTTTATCCCTACTAAATTTCCATTTCTTTCATTCTCAGATTTAAAAAAATTCTCAATTTTTTGATACTAAAGGAATTTTTTCAATTTAGCTATCTGTTCCAGCTTTGTTTTATTCTTTCTCTTTTTTTCATTCACATATTTATAGAATGTTGAAAATAAAAGTACAGAACTTTCTAGCACATTAATGGAGATGACCACCATAAAATAGCAGGTTGCTAATCCATATACTTTGAACGTGGACTTTACACAACTAAGAGTCTTTCTAAAATTACTGTCACCCAGCTGCTATTTCTTAATAGGAAGGAGCTCTACTGGAATTTTATATAGGACAGTTTTTTGTTGTGTGGGACTTCCTTGCATATCGCAATTCATTTAGCATCCCTGGATACTACTCTCTAAATGCAAAAAGCATTCCCTTGTACAGTGACAAACAAAACCCACATTTACACATTTATGAACATTCCCCAGAGGTACAGGAAACTGGGATTGAGGACTGATCCAACCTGTATTTTACCTTCTTTCCAAAGTATATCATGGGAGGTTTTATGCGTGCTTTGCTCAAAGTCAGATTCTTTGTGTTGCATTATGAACACTGCTTGAGTAAGTACTAAGACTAAGGCTTCCATTAACTAACAGGACTGACAACTGAGACTATCAAAGATTTAACTGTTTGCACAGGAAGTTCTTAGCTAGGCAGATAAATCTGCAAACCAGTAACTATTTTCACTTTTTACTTCAAGAAATTCTTACAAACCAATTTATTGAGGTAAATAGTTTGGACATCAGTTCATTCATCTGGACACATCAGAGCAATAGTTTGAGCATCAAGACTTGCTTCAAGACTCTTTACTTACTAGTCCAATAATCCTAAAAGATGATATCATGAACTTTTTCCAGTCCCAATCAGTCCTCAATCTTGAAAGACCTGCCTTAAATTACTGTACCCTGTATTCCAAAGCCCAACATCTTTAACTTTCACCTTTTAAGATGTTATGGAAAGATGGTGATCTCCCTTATTTCAGTAAGTTCAATAAACTCAGTTTTGGGGGCTTCTGGGAAGATGGTGGACTATAAAGACATGAGACTCTCTTCTCTCCTAGAAAAATAGCTGGAGGATAGGCTGAAACAGCCTGGAAAAAGATCTTCTAGGGTTTAGGACACCAGGCAAAGGCTGGACACTGCTCAGAAGAGAGAGGGATAAAGGAGGGGAATTGCAATGATGGCAAAACTGTGAGTTGAAACCAGAGGCTGCTGCTGCTGGCATCCACCCCCACACTAATGACATTTTAGAATTCTCAAGCCTCTGAGCTGGCTACAAACAAAGGGGGCTCCAGGGATCCATCGCCCAGGAAAGGGGAGAGAGAGACATACAGCTTAAGGCTGACTCAGCTTTTGACCCACAAATTTGGTCTGCTGTGTTCCACTCCACTAGCCCTTCCAGGCCAGGTGGAACCACGCCGTTGTTTGCCCTGGGAGCTGGCATGGGCCAGCACCCTCTCTTCTAACCGGGACTGATTGTTGAGGATGCACCTCCCCAGGAAAGGGGGGAGAGAAGAACACAGCCAAAGGCTGACTCAGGTTTTGACCCGCAAATTTGGTCTGTTGTGTCCCACAAGCCCTTCCAGGCTGGGTGGGGCCATGCCATTGTTTGCCTTGGGAATCAGCAAGGGACTAAAAGATCTGGAACTAAAAAGATCCGGCCCTCCTAACCTCCCTCTCTACTAACCAGGACTGATTGTTGGTGATGCAGAGGGGAGTGGAATTATTTCCTACCCGGGAAAAGGGAGTGGCTGCCAGAGAAGGCTGGAGAACTGTATCTGAGAAAGTTTGAATTACAAGGTGCTTAACCTCCAGGCAGGAACCTCTATCACATTGCTCCAGTCTGTGTTGCAGCAAACACGCTTTGATCAGGCATTGAACTGCGAGGGCTGCCAAAGAGCACCATCTGCTGGCAGACCAAGGAAGTGTATGTGAGAAAATTAAAAGTAAATGAGAAAAGAGTTGGTAAACAAAACAAAAAAGTAAATGAGAGAGGCTTTTTCAAGCCTTTATAGCCTCCCTCCCCAAGGCCCTAGGAAGCGATTTGCAACTCATTACTAGGTCCAGAGCCCAGTTTTGAGCAACTAACAGGGACAATCCTAACAATCCAGGTTTAACTAAGAATCAAAGAGCAACAGTAACACACTGCCTCCCACCACTAAATCCCTACGAAAGAAAGAAATTGAGCATCTGAGTAAACTACCATCCTAATCAGATGTCTAGACATCAGCAAAAAATTATAAGCCATACTAAGAAAATGGAAGACATGGCCCCAAAAAGGAATATATCAAAGCCCCAGAAGAAACACAGGATTTGAGATAACTAATTAACAGATGCACACAAATTTCCAAAATCAAATTAAGGAGTTGAAAGACAATATGGCTAAAGAGATAAACAACATCAAGAAGACATTGAATGAGCACAAAAAAGAGTTTGAAATCCTGAATAGAGAAGTAACAGAGCTCATAGGAATGAAAGACACAATAGGTGAGATCAAAAATACATTAGAGGGGGATGGATGTGGCTCAAATGGTTGGGCATCCATCTCCCATATGGAGGGACTTGGGTTCGATCCCCGGGACCTCCCGGTAAAAAAAAAAAAAATACATTAGAGGCATACAACAGCAGACTTGAAATGATAGAAGAAAGAATAAGTGATACCAAAGGCAAAATGGCTGAAATTGAAGAGAGAAAAGAACAGAGAAAAGAATGGAAAAAATTGAGCTCAGGGAGTTGAATGACAACATGACATGTAACAAAATATGTATCATAAGAGTTCCAGAAAGAGAAGAGAAGGGAAAAGGGGAAGAAAGAGTATTTGAGGAAATAATAGCTGAAAATTTCCCAACTTTCGTGAAAGAAATGTACATGTCCAAGAAGCGCATTATACCTCAATCAGAATAAATCCAAATAGACCTACTCCAAGACACATACTACTCAGAATGTCAAATGTCAAAGAAAAAGAGAAAATTCTGAGAGCAGCAAGGGAGAAGCAAACCATCACATACAAGGGATGCCCAGTAAGACTTAGCACAGATTTCTCAGAAACCAAGGAGGTGAGAAGACAATGGTATGATACAGTTAGGATACTGAAAGAAACTGCCAGCCGAGAATTCTTTATCCAGCAAAATTGTCCTTCAAATATGAAGGTGAGTATGAAATATTCACAAACTAAGAGTTTGTAAAAAAGAATCCACCTTTGCAGAAAATATTAAAGGAAACCTTAAAGCCTGAAAGAAAAAGACAGGAAAGAGAGAGGCTCAGAGGAGAGTATAGAAGAAAGAATAGCAGAAGGGATATCCAAAAGAGTAAAAAGATGAAAATATGATATGACATATGAAAACCAAAGAAGAAAATCATGGAAGTACCTAATGCATTTACAGTAATATCATTGAATGTGAATGGATTAAATGCCCCAATCAAAAGATGTAGGCTGACAGAATGGTTAAAAAAATATGAGCCATCCATATGCTACTTACAAGAGACTCACCTTAGACTCAGGGATTAAAACTGGCTGAAAGTAAAAGGTTGGAAAAAGATACTCCATGCAAATAGTAACCAAAAAAGAGCAGGGGTAGGTATACTAGTGTCGGACAAAACATACTTTAAATGCAAAAAAGTTATAAGAGATACAGAAGGCCATTATATGTTAAAAAAAAGCATAATCCACCAGGAAAAAAATAACAGTCATAAATATTTATGCACCTAATGAGGGTGCCCTAAAATGCATGAGACAAACTCTGGCAAAACTGAAGGGAGAAATAGACATCTCTACAATAATCGGAGATTTCAACACACCGCTCACATCATTAGATAGAACAATTAGAAGATCAATAAGGAAACAGAGAACTTGAACAATGGGACAAATGAGTTAGACCTAACAGACATATACAGAACTTTGCATCCAAACTCAGAGGGTTGTACATTCTTCTCAAGTGCCCATGGATTTTTTCCAGGATAGACCACAGATCAGGGCCCAATGCAGTTCTCAATAAATATAAAAAGATTGAAATTATACAAAGAAGATCATAATGGACTGAAACTGGAAATCAGTAATAGGAAAGAGGTAAATTTGCAAATGTGTGGAGGCTAAACACTACAATTCTAAATAATCAGTGGGTCAAAGAATAAATTGCAAGTGAAATCAATAAATATATTGAGATAAATGAAAATGAGAAAACAACTTATCAAAACTTATGGGATACAGCAAAGGCAGTCTTGAGAGAGAAATTTATAGCTGTAAATGCCTATATGAAAATGGAAGAAAGAACTAAACTGAAAGATTTAACTAAACAACTAGAGACACTAGAAAAAGAACAGCAAACCAATCCCAAAGAAGGCAGAAAGAAAATAATAAAGATTAGAGAAGAAATAAATGAAATTGAGAACAAAAGAACAATAGAGAAAATCAACAAAACCAAAAGCTGGGTCTCTGAGAAGATCAATAAAATTGACAAACCCCTAGCTAGACTAACAAAGAAAAAAGAAGATGCTAATAAATGCAATCAGAAATGAAAGGGGGTAAAATACAAATGACCCCACAGAAAGAAAAAGAATCATGAGGATATTATGAGAAACTGTATGCCAACAAACAAGACAACCTAAATGAAAAGGACAAATTCCTAGAAATGCACAAACAACCTACACTGATGCTGCATGATCTGCAAGAACTTTAACAAATCAATCACATTTAAAGAGATTGACTCTGTCATCAAAAATCTCCCAGCAAAGAAAAGTCCAGAACCAGATGGCTTCACAGGTGAATTCTGCCAAGCATTTTGAAAAGAATTAACACCAATCCTGTTTAAACTCTTCCAAAAAATTGAAGAGAAGGGAAAATTACCCAACACATTTTATGAAGCCAACATCACCCTAATACCAAAGCCAGATAAAGATACTACAAGAAAAGAAAATTACAGACCATTCTCTCTAATGAACATAGATGCAAAGATTCTCAACAAAATACTTGCAAATTGAATCCAAAACCATATCAAAAGACTATACATCATGATCACATGGGATTTATTCCATGTAAGGCTGGTTGAACATAAGTATATCAATCAACGTAATATACCGCATTAACAAATTGAAGGGAAAAAACCTACATTATCATCTCAATTAATGCAGAAAAGGCATTTGACAAAATCCAGCATCCTTTCTTGATAAAAACACTTCAAAAGATAGAAAAAAAAGGAAAATTCTTCAATATGTTAAAGGACCTATATGAAAACTCCACAGCCAACATTGTACTCATGGGGAAAGGTTGAAACCTTTCCCTCTAAGATCGGGAACAAGACAAGGATACCCATTGTCACCATTGTTATTTAGCATTGTACTAGAAGTTCTAGCTAGAGCAATTAGACAAGAAAGAAAATTAAAGACTTCCAAATAGTAAAAGAGGATGTAAAGTTCTCACTATTTGCAGATGACATGATCCTATATTTAGAAAATTCTGAAATGTCTACAACAAAGCTACTTAAGCTAATAAATTAGTTTAGCAAAGTGGCAGGATACAAGATCAACATGCAAAAATCAGAAATGCTTTTGCAAACAAGTATTGCACAATCTCTAGCACCAACTACCTTGTGGTAGGTGGTGGTTTCTTGGGCCTTACACTCAAATCATGTGCAATAAAGAAAAAATAGATAAATGGGACCTCCTCAAAATTAAGCACTTTTGCACCTCACAGGACTTTGTCAAAAGTGTGAAAAGGTTGGACTCAGATGTGACTTCTCTACACATGCCTCTTCCCTTTTATTTGAACCTATAGTTGGTGTGGAGTTGGTAGGTGTACGTTAAAGAGAATTGAATCTTGGGACTGTCCATATGCCAGCTGGGCCCTGAGCCTCAGCGGAGTTTCAACACCTACCCTCCAGTTCGTTGGACTCACCCAGGACAAGTAACAAGGAGGTGAGGATGGATAACCACCACACCAAGGAACCGAGAGAGTCTACAACTGGAAGCAAGAGAGCCCATCCATCAGCCATATGGTATCGAAGCCCCCTCTCAATTAGAGGTGGATCGGGCATCACCATCCCAGAATCCTCAGGATTAGGGAATAAAATATGGACTAGAGTGGACTTACTGTTATTCTGCTATAGACTTAATGTGATTCTAGCAATGGAAGAAATTATATAATGGATGTGGAGACAGTGGCCACTGGAGGTGCTGAAATCAGGGAGAGGGAATAAAAGGTGTAATATGAGGGCATTTCCAGGACTTGGAATTGCCCTGAATGATATTGCAACGACAGATACAGGCCATTATTTTTCCTGCCATAACATACAGAATTGAGTGGGAGAGAGTGTAAACTACAATGTTGTATTAGTCAGGTTCTCTCAGGAAACAGAATCAACAGGAGATATCTGTCAATAATATGAGATTTTATAAGAATCTCACGCAACCATGGGGATGCACAAGTCCAGGTTCCTCAAGCAGGCTGCAAACCAGGGGCTCCGATGAAAGTCCAATGAAAGGTCCTTGATGAGTTTCTGGGAGAAGTTGGCTGTCCAAAGACGAGCTGGGAAATTCTCTCTCAATGTTGAAATCACTTCCCCTTTTAAGGCATTCAACTGATTGGATAAAAGCATCATCCATAGCTGATGCAATCTCCCTGATTGATGCAGATATAATCGGCCATCAACCCAGTGAATGAAGTCCATAAATGCTCTTGTATTGCAATTAGCCCAGTGCTTGCTGAACCAAACACTTGGACACAGTTGCCTGGCCGAGTTGACACATTAGCCTAACCATCATAGTCCACCACTTGTCAACTCAGCAACCATACACGTTACCTTAAACCATACTTAGTCTCTAAGTAAAAACAATAACAGACAAGCATACATAAATATTTCCGCCTAATAATGTTCAACTCACCTGCGTACAACCAGAAATGCATTAATTCCCTACAGAATAGGGTGCAAGTCCTTGGGTAATATTCACTCTTAAACTTGACATTCTTAAATATTATGACATGAAATTAATACAACTTTTCATATGATGGAAATTAATACAATTTTTCATATGATAGGGATACACAAAACAAATTAGTTTGGTATACATATACAATCATGCTCATAACAAAACAAGGAAGAAGGGTTCATGACGATTACAGTCCTTGTTTCTGTAACTGGTCACGTGGTCGAAGTTAATATTTATCACTACCTTCTTCCACCATCCCTTCCATGTTCCCCTTACCCTCAGCAAGCACTTCAGCTGGCATGGTTCTTTGCCTGATGGGGCGACCCAAACTTTCATTCCCGAAGATTCTGGGCCATTGTTAGTCCTGCTTGGATTGTTTTGTTCCAATTCTCTATTGACTTTAATCACAGGGCATGGCAGTACTAGGAGACACCCTAGAGGATCTCCTGCATTCCAGGCAAACTCTTCTTTACCCCCATTATGTAGATGTAGTCCTATTTCCCCTTGATAGTCAGCATCCATCACCCCAGCCAGTACAGTAATTCCCTTCATTGCCTGTTGATTCACAGATAAGAGGAGCCCAAAGTGGCCAGGTGGCAGTCTTAACTTCCAGTTCAATGGAATCATTGTTGTGTTCCATGGTGGCAGCACTCCTCCTTTTGGGACTAAAACTTGTAGACCAGCAGAGCTTAAGTTTGCAGGGACAGGGAGCAAAAATTTTCCTAGGGGGTCACTAGGGGTAATAGTGAGTGGTGCCACTCCCATTTCCACCCCTTGTTTCCTGGACCCATGAATCCTGGTTATGGGAGAAACAGCACCATAGAGTGGATGCTGACTTAGAGCATACACAGCCTCCTGGAGAACATTGCCCCAGCCCTGCAAGGTATTGCCATCTAGTTGGCACCGTAATTGAGTCTTCAAAAGGCCATTCCACCATTCTATTAATCCAGCTGCTTCAGGGTGATAGGGAACATGGTAAGACCAATGAATTCCATGGGCATGTGCCCATTTCTGCACATCATTTGCTGTGAAATGGTTTCCTTGATCAGAAGCAATGCTGTGTGGAATGCCATGGCGGTAGATAAGACATTCGGTAAGTCCACGGATGCTAGTTTTAGAAGAAGCATTGCATGCCGGAAATGCAAACCCATATCCAGAGTATGTGTCTATTCCAGTTAAAATAAATTGCTGCCCCTTCCATGGTAGAAGTGGCCCAATGTAGTCAACCTGCCACCAGGTAGCAGGCTGGTCACCTCGAGGAATGGTGCCATATCGGGCTGGGTGTGGGTCTTTGCTGCTGGCAGATTGGGCATTCAGCAGTGGCTGTAGCCAAGTCAGCCTTGGTGAGGGGAAGTCCATGTTGCTGAGCCCATGCATAACCTCCATCCCTACCTCCATGGCCACTTTGTTCATGAGCCCATTGGGCAATGACAGGAGTGGCTGGGGAAAGAGGCTGAGCATTAGCCACAGAGTGGGTCATCTTATCCACTTGATTATTGCAGTCTTCCTCTGCTGAAGTCACCCTCTGGTGAGCATTCACGTGGGACACAAATATGTTCGTGTTTTTGCCCACTCAGAAAGGTCTATCCACATACCTCTTCCCCAGACCTCCTTGTCACCAATTTTCTAATCATGTTCCTTCCAAGTCCCTGACCATCCAGCCAAACCACTGGCAACCGTCCATGAATCAGTGTACAAACATACCTCTGGCCATTTCTTCTTCCAGGGAAAATGAACAACTAGATGCACTGCTCGAAGTTCTGCCCACTGGGTGGATCTGCGCTCACTGCTATCCTTCAAGGATGTACCAGAAAAGGGCTGCAGTGCCACAGCTGTCCACTTCTGGGTGGTACCTGCATATTGTGCAGAACCATCTGTAAACCAGGCCCGAGTTTTCTCATCCTCAGTCAACTGATTGTAAGGGACTCCCCAATAGGCCAAAGCTGTGGGCTGGGGAAAAGAAGCTAACATTTCAGGGTTGGTGACCATAGGCATTTGGGTTACTTCCTCCTGTAACTTACTTGTGCCTTCAGGACCCGCTCGAGCCCTATCTCGTATATACCACTGCCACTTTATTATGGAGTGCTGCTGTGCATGCCCAACTTCATGGTTTGGTGGATCAGACAATACCCAGCTCATGATAGGCAACTCAGGTTTCATGGTAACTTGATGGCCCATGGTTAAGTGTTCAGTCTCTACTAAGGCCCAGTAGCAAGCCAAAAGCTGTTTCTCAAAAGGGGAGTAGTTATCTGTAGAGGATGGCAAGGCTTTGCTCCAAAATCCTAAGGGTCTGCGTTGTGATTCCCCTATAGGGGCCTGCCAAAGGCTCCAGACAGCATCTCTATTTGCCACTGAAACTTCCAGCACCATTGGATCTGCTGGATCATATGGTCCAAGTGGTAGTGCAGCTTGTACAGCAGCCTGGACCTGTTTCAGGGCCTCCTCTTGTTCCAGTCCCCAATCAATACTAGCAGCTTTTTTGGCCATTCAGTAAATGGGCCGGAGTAGTACTCCCAAATGAGGAATGTGTTGTCTCCAAAATCCAAAGAGGCCAACTAAGCGTTGTGCCCCTTTTTTGGTCATAGGAGGGGCAGATGCAACAGCTTGTCCTTTACTTTAGAAGGGATATCTCTACAGGCCCCACACCAGTGGACACCTAGAAATTTCACTGAAGCGGAAGGACCCTGTATTTTTGTTGGATTTATCTCCCATCCTCTCTACACAAATTCCTTGCCAATAAATCTAGAGTCTTTGTTACTTCTTGCTCAGTAGGTCCTATCAACATGATATCATCAATATAATGGACCAGTGTGATGTCTTGTGGGAGGGAGAGATGATAAAGTTCCCTGTGGACAATGTTACCACATAGGGCTGGAGAGTTGTTATACCCCTGAGGCAGGACAGTGAAGGTATACTGCTGGCCTTGCCAGCTGAAAGCAAACTGTTTCTGGTGGTCCTTACTAATGGCAATTGAGAAAAAAGCATTTGCCAGATCAACAGCTGCATACCAGGTACCAGGGGGAGTGTTGATTTGCTCAACCAATGATACCACATCTGGGACAGCACCTGCAATTGGAGTCACCACCTGGTTAAATTTACAGTAATCTACTGTCATCCTCCAAGATCCATCTGTTTTCTGCATAGGCCAAATAGGAGAGTTGAATGGGGATGTGGTGGGAGTCACCACCCCTGCATCCTTCAAATCCTTAATGGTGGCACTAATCTCTGCAGTCCCTCCAGGAATCCGGTATTGCCTTTGATTTACTATTTTGCTAGGTAGGGGCAGTTCTAGTAGCTTCCACTTGGCCTTTTCAACCATAATAGCCCTCACTCCACAAGTCAGGGATCCAATGTAGGGATTTTGCCAGTTACTGAGTATGTCTCTTCCAATTATGCATTCTGGAACTGGGGAAATAACCACAGAATGGGTCCAGGGACCCACTGGACCCACTTTGAGACGGACCTAAGCTAAAACTCCATCAATCACCTTACCTCCATAAGCCCCTACTCTTACTGGTGGACCACATTGACGTTTCCTGGAATTAATGTGACTTCTGAGCCAGTGTCTAATAATCCCTAAAATATTTCATCATTTCCTTTTCCCCAATGCACAGTTACTCTGGCAAAGGGCTGTAGGTCTCCCTGGGGAAAGGTGGGAGGAAGATTAACAGTATAAATTTTTGGTAGTTTAACAGAATCCTTCCCCAAGGTGACCTGGCCTTCTCATTCAAGGGGCTCAGGGTCTGTAAACTGTCTCAAGTCTGGGAATTGATTATGGGGCCGTGATTCTCTGTGTCTATAATTTGAGTTAGGGTTTTGTTCACTCAACCTAGAACTCTTCTGCTTATACAGATCCAGAAGAAATTTAGTAGACTGCCCATATATTTCACTTCTAGGTACCCCATGATATATTAGCCAATGCCATAACTCCATGCGACTTAGACTATTCTGTGTGCTGCTTTGAATCTGCCTTTCATTGCGGTAGCCACACCCACCTTGCCTTTGGCAATTGACTGCCAATACTTGACTTTTACCGAACTGAGATCCGATCATCCCCATAATGTTTAAGGATTCTAATTCCATTACAGCCCTCCCTATAGTAATATCTGGACTACAGAGGAAAGCAACCACACAGCTCTTCAGAGAAGATGGGGTTAGTCTTACAAATTTATTCCTCACAGTCCTGGTTAAAGGTGTGTACTCTGGACATTCCTGGGGTGGGTGGGCAGGTCTCAAATGGTAAATCCATTCTAGCATACCAATCTCTCTAAGTCTTTGAATCCCCTCATCTACTGTGTACCAGGGCAAATCAGGCATCTCAACATCAGACATGCTAGGCCATCTTTTGGTCCATGCTTCAGTCAGCCACCCAAACAAACTGTTAGAGCCCTTTCTAACCCCTCGAGCTACAGCGTTGAATCCAGAATTTCTGCTTAGTGGGCCCATGTCAATAAATTCAGCCTGATCCAAGTTTATATTCCTTCACCATTATCCCATACCCTTAGTAACCATTCCCACACATATTCCCCTGATTTCTATATAAGTTGGAAAACTCATGCAGTTCTTTCAGAGTATAGAGTACTTCCTCATGGGTCACACTTTGTATTTCACCTTTGGGTGCTTGTTGTGATTTTAGTCTAGTAATAGGTCTCAAAGACAAGAGGGGTGGTGGGGGTGGGTAAGGAGAAGGATTAGAAATGTCTTGCAAGCTACTGACCTCAGGACATTCCTTTGCATTTTCTTCTGGTGAGACAGGATTTATCTCTTCAGGCAGGGGTTGGAAGGCAAATTCCTCAGGGCAGATTGGAGGTTGGGCAGTGCATGCTGATGTTTGGCTGGTACCTGCCTCATGGCTGGGAGGAGGTTCAGACTCTCTGGGACAGGCTGGATGCTGGGCAGTGCATGCTGGAATTTGGTTGGTACCTGCCTCAGGGCTGGGAGGAGGTCCATACTCCCTGGGGCAGGCTGGAGGCTGGATGATACAAGGTTGGCAAGGTGTGGTCTCCACAGGGCAGGCCATTGCAGGTAAAGTCTCAGCAGAATTTAGGGTTCCAGTGTCCCCACCAATATTATCATCATCCCATATGTCTCCATCTGAATCCTCGGGGTTCCACTCCTTTCCAATGAATGCCTTCACTTTAACTGCAGAAACCCTGCAGCGTTGAGATTTTAGTTTCCTCTGTAATTCTGCTACTCGTACAACGAGAGTCTGTGTTTGATTCTCAGATATCTCAAGTCTGTGGCTACAGGAGACAAGATATTCTTTCAGGGCACACATAGCAACTTTCACATCATTCATGCGGCATTTAAGTTTCAAATTTGAAGACTTTAGCTCATCTCTTTCTTTTGTAACTGTATCCAGAGTATCTATGAGGAGCCAGCCAACATTGTTATACCTTTTGACTCCACAAAATTCTGTTAAGTTGTTGAAAACACTCTCACCCAGATGCATGCTTCTTATAAGCGTGGAAATAGGGGAATCCAGTGATACTCTTTTGCGAATCTCTATTGCCAGCTCACACCATGGACTGTTAGCAACCTCTTCATTATTGGAAAGGGAGTCATTAGTACCC
>JAQZBX010081344.1:0-13688 GCA_029593785.1 Cabassous unicinctus | reverse complement strand
GACTTGGAAACCAAATAAGGAAAATAGATGCAATGATTTAGAAGACTAGAATGATGATGAGAGAGAGAGAAAGAGTAAAGAAAGGCTGAAAGGAAAAAGTTAATATTAATTAAAAAATGAAGAAAACAGAATAAATAGAATAGAAATTGACACCCTTAAGTTGTGGGCTAATGAAAAAATGTGGTCTGTAAAACCACAACAGAAAGCAGAATTCAGAAAGATGAAAGAAGTAAAAGTGATAGCATTGGGAGATAAAATCAATATAGACAGAGAATGGGAAATCACTGAAGAAGAAGTACAGCAAAGAAAACACAAGCTAGCAGCACCTAATTTAAAATAAAAAATGAAGTATAGGACAGGTGGGTAGTGATATTGATGAGTTTGGTAGTGCAGGGTTGACAGGTGGGTAGATTAGGAAGTGTGGGTTAGAATACCCAGGATACTGAGGGGTGAGATGGGAGGGGGACTAGGTGAACATGGAATTTGTGAGTATGATGTTGAAAGTGCAGGGATGGGAATGCTCTTATGACAACATGACAAGTTAGTGTCACTGGTTTAGGGTGTAGGTTGGGGGAGCATTCAAGATGGGGCACATCTGGAGTGGCTTCTGGGGCGTGTGTGAGTGTTCATTCTATCATAATGTGTTGTCAGGGAGTGGAGACCCACATGGTGAGTGGGAAGGAGATGGACCCCCATCTTTGGGAAGACAGATTCACCCAGAAACAGACAGGTGGGTGTCTCTTAGGATCAAGGGTGGATCCTAACAGGGGAGGATAAGCAGTGTGTCAAAACTTCTTGTTGCACGTAACTATGAATCTTGTCATCCAATGAGTCAAGACAGGGCATTGTCATGTGCCCCTAGGGGATGGAGAGGAAGGAACAGAAATGATCAAATGGGGTATTTAGTGGTCAGGGGAAATGTTTTTCATTACCTTACAGTAATGGACACAAGACATGGTAAATATCATAAAAAATTCTTAAACTCTACCGTCTAAATTGTAAACTATACTGTAAGCCATTGACAATGTTTAGTAGTTATACTATCTGTATAACAGTTATAACAATGCTACTACCTATGTACAAAAAAGTTTTAATATGGGGTGAGGAAAGGGGGAAGAGGTTGGGTATATGAGAGTCTTTAGTATTCTGTGTGTGACTTTGCTGTGACCTAAAACTTCTTTGAAAATTAAATGAAAATTTGGAAGACACTGGGGAGTGAAAGGGGGAAGGTGCAATGGTACAGACTGGTCATCCGATAATGCAGTGATAAAAGGAAAAACAATAATTAAAAAAAATTTTTTTTTGTTTTTTCCCATTTTTTAAATGTCCCAATCCTTTAATTATATTTTATTTTATATATTTTTTCTAAGTTTCCATGTATTTTATTTCTTGCATTTAAGCTTATCATTATTATTTCATTTTCCTATTAATTGTATTTGGTTATTATATAGGCTTAATCTTCAAGGAAGGTTTAGATGACAGAAGGGTTACAACAGAGCCTTCAGAGGATCATTGGTGGGGGGTGTCTGGGATGGGGGATTCATGGGAGGAAGTTCATCTGAATATTCATGAAAGACATATAAAATTGTCCAAAAATCAAGGGGTGGGGCATGGTCACAGTAGGTGGACAATCACTCAATAAATGAGGAAATACTGAATTCCCAGCCTGGAGAGCTCTGCCACATTCTCCAAGGGAGCAGCAACAGTCCCCCAAGTGCAGGGGCACTGTCTGGCAAAGGAGGATGGTCCACTGATGGGTTCTTGTTATTGATGACTATGAGTCTTTGCTCTTGTAATTGAAACTTAGCCTACTGTTATGGAGTGCCTAAGGGTTGCCACCTGAGAGCTTCCTTGTTGCTCAAATGTGGCCTCTCTCTAAGCCAAACTCAGCATATGAATGCATTACCTTCCTGTCAGCATAGGACATGGCTCCCAGGGATGAGCCTTCCTGGCAACGAGGGATTAACACCAAGTACCAACTGGCAATATGACTGTAAAAAGACCTTGAATAAAAGGGGGATAAGGTAAAGACAAATGAGTTCATGTGGCTAAGAGACTTCAAAGAGAGTCAGGAGGTCATTCCAGAGGTAACGCTTATCCACAACTCAGAACATCAAAGTGGATATCACCCCACACAGAGGGCCTCCTGAGGGCTCTGGAGACAACCAGATCCTATATAAGTGGGGATAGCTCCTGAGGTTGATGCCTTATCAGTGGGCTATATTTTGGAATCTGTGCTCATAAGAATGACAAACTTGGACTCAAATAAGTCCTCCCTGCACATGATCCATCAGTCCCTTCTATTCAAACCTATATGAGGTGCTGGAGTTTCTAGGTGTACTTCCAGAGACTGGAGCCTTTAGCCTGCCCATGTGCCAGCTGTGCCTGGAATCTTGGTGGAGCTGCAACTCCTACTCTACAGCTCAACGGACTCACCCAAATCACCTGGTGAGGAGATGATGATGGGCAATGGCCATTCCAGTGACTGGAGAGAGTCTGTAACTGCAGGCAGAAAAATCTCATCCATCATACCCATGGGATATAAGACCCCTCTCACTTGGAGGTGGAGTGGACATCAGCATCCCAAACTCCTCAGTATTGGGGGATTCTGATCTAGACATATTGTGATTCAAGTAATGGAAGAAATTACAACAGTGAGGTGGAGCCAGTGGCCACTGGACTCTTTTGGGGCAGGGAAGGGAAAAGCAGTTGTAATATAGGGGCTTTTTCAGGACTTGGGAATTATCCTGAGTGACATTACAATGACAGATATAGGCCGTTTTACATCAACATATAACATGCAGAACTGTGTGGGAGAGAGTGTAGTCTACAATGTGAACTATAGTCCATGCTTAATGGCAAAGCCCCAGGATGTGTATATCCATTGCAGGTGATGTGCCACACTAATGAAAGATGTTTTTGTGGGATGTTATGGGAGGTGTGGGAAATGGGGAACATGGGAATCCTTGTAATTTTTGTGTAATATTTATGTAATCTAAGCATCTTTTAAAATATATATTAAAAATTTAAAATTTAAAAAAAGCACATGAAAACATGCTCAACATCACTAGATATTAGGGAAATGCAAATAAAAACTTCAATGAGATATCATCTCACACCTATTAGACTGGCATTTATTGGAGAAAAAAAAACAGAGCTTCAAGTGTTGGAGAGGATGTGGAGGAAAGGGAACACTCATCCACTGCTGGTGGTAATGTAGAATGACGCAGCCCTTGTGGAGGATGGTTTGGTTGTTCCTCAGGAAGTTAACACAGAACTCCCATATGATCCAGCAATCCCACTGCTGTGTACATACCCAGAAGAATCGAAAGCATGAACATGAATAGATATAGGCACAATGAAGTTTATAGTGGCATTATTCACTATAGCCAAGAGTTAGAAGCAACCCAGGTGTCCATCAACAGAATGGATAAGCAAATTGTGGTCTATACACACAATGGAATATTACTCAGCTATAAGAACGAAGGAAGTACACACTGTAATTCCTTGTACACACTGTACAACATGGATGAATCTTGAAAACCTTTTGTTGAGTGAAGCAAGCCAGTCACTAAAGGACAAGTATTACATGACTTCACTGATATGACCTATGCAAATTGAGCAGACTCACAAAGCTAAAGGCTGAAGGATGGGTTATCAGGAGAAAGAGGGGGAGTGGAGTGTGGTGAGTTGAGGCTCAATATGGTCAAAACCCTATAATAAGGTGGAAGGGGGTAGTTAGTCAATGGATGTTGTTGATAGTGGTGTGGGGATATGCGTGAGGTTGAATGTGCTGGAATGTGAAGTGCAGTGTACGTTCTTTTTAGCAAATACAGCAGTGGGCAGTTATTGGTGCAGGTCATTCGAGGTGGAAGGATATGTGGTAAAGTGTGCACCAGGGTCATGCTTCTATAGAATATGAAAGTGTTCATTGTGTCATAGGGTGTTATCACAGTGGGTGGAGACCTACACAATAAACAAGAAAATATTAAACCCCCATACTGGGGACTCCTGCTATGTTCTCAAATACAGGTGCAGGATTATTTTGGGAATATAGGCAGTGCCTAACAAAAAAGATCGACCAATATGTCAAGTCCTCAACATTATTGCTTATAACCATGAACCTTATTCTTCAAAAATTGCAACTCAGTGGCTACCATGGGTTCCAAGGGAGGGAGAGGGATAAATGGATGAAACTTTGGACATTTTAGACTTTGGAATTTTTCTGCATGATCTTGCAATGATGGACAGAGGCTATTATGCATTTTTGTTAAAACCCATAAAAGTGTACGGTATAGAATGTGAACAATAATGCAAACCATTTGTTATAGTTGCAATGCTTCAATATTTGTTCATCAATTGTAACACATGGACCATACCCAAATAAGATAACATTAATGGAGGAAAATGTGAGGGGAAGGGGGTGGGCTATATGGTAATTCCTAATATTTTCTATGTGATTTTTCTGTAACCTAAAGCTTCTTTGAAAATAAGTGAAAAACTAAGACACTGGGGAAATGTACAGAAGAAATAGACACTGTATGTAAAAGATAACAGGTCTTATAGGGATGAAAGACATAATGCAATATTTTTATTTTATTTTTATTTATTTTTATTTTGTATTTTTATTGCTTTATTTGTGTTTTGGATTTGCTTTGGGGAGGTTTTGGATTACAGAAGAGTTGCAACTCTTACAGGGAAGGATCACCTGTGCAGGGTGTCAGTGGTTAGGGAATATGTGGGGATGGGTAGACCTGGGACATGGTCTATGGAATATGAGTATGTTCAAGTGGTCATGGAGTGTTGTCTTGATGGTTGCAGACTCACAGAATAATTGACAGAGCATTGAATTCGCATCCTGTAGAGTACTGCTACATTCTCTCATAGAGTGGAAAAAATCTCTAGGGTTCATGGGTAGTGTCTAGTGAAGGAGGATATACCAACATGCTATGCCCTTATTATTGATTCTTGTATTTATGAACCTTGTTCTTGTGAAGTTCAAACTTGGCCTAGTAATGTATATTGCCTGGTAGTTACCTCCTGAAAGCCTCCTTGTTGCTCAAATGTGGCATCCTCTGAGTCATAAGGACGTGACTCCCAGGGATGAGCCTACCTGTTAACAAGGGATTATAACCAAGAAGTAAGGAGCAATGCATTTGGAAAAAGAACTTGATCAAAAAGGAGAAATGTTGCATACAAAATAAATGAGTTTTTATGGCTATGGTATTTCAAGGTGAGTCAGGAGGTCATTCCAGAGGTTATATTTATGATTATCTCAGGAGGATCTCAGTAACTGCTGCAGTAAACAGTGCCTCAAGTAGGAGGGTGCCTGACGGCTCCAGAGAAATCTAGACACTATAGGCAGGGCAGATAACCCCAGAAATTCAGCACCGTATCAGTGGGCCTTACCTTGGAATATATGATAAACTATTCCCTCAATATATAAGAATTAGACTCATTTTTAATTTTCCTACATATGATCCTTATGCCCCTTTTAATTTAACCTATAATTAGCAGTATACCCATTAAACATATTTCCCAGAGATTTGAATTTATTGGCTGTTCATATTCTCGTTGAGCAGTGAATCTCAGCAGAGTTGCAGCCAACACCTACTTTCCAGTCCATCAGACTTTCCCAGGGCAACTAACAAAATTATGATGATAGACAATGCCCATCCCAGAAAACAGATTGTTTCTACACCTGCAAGCAAGACTTTTCCACTTATATGCTCCCTACGATCTAAGCCCCCTCTCAATTGGAAGAGGAGGGGCCATCACTACCCCCAACTCCTCATGATTGAAGAATGAACAAACATAATGGGGGATGCAACTATGGACTAAAGTAGACTTATCATTATTCTAGTAATAGAAGAAATTGTAGCATTGATATATAGGCAGTAGTCAACAAAAATTCTGAGGGGAGGGAGAGTGAAGAATAGGTGTAACATGGGGCATTATTGGGACACTGGAATTGTTCTGCATGACATTGCAGTGATGGATACAGGCTGTTATACCTTTTGTCAAATCCTATGGAATTGTGTGGTGTGAAGTGTAAACCATAATATGAGCTGCGGACCAGGTTTAGTAGCAATACTTCAATGTGTGTTCATAAATTGTGACCAATATACCACACTAATGAATGAGGTTGTCAGTGGGGAAAATGCGGGAAGGGAAGGGGATAAGGTATATGAGAATCCCCTATATTTTCAATGTATTTTTTATGTAAATCTAAAGCCTATTTAAAAATAAAATAGAATTCAAAAAAAAATAATAAATTGAAATAAAAAATAAAAATGAAACAAACAACAATAAAAAACACTATGCCTAGCAAGTAATTAAAAATGAAATATTTGGTAACATTGAATGGAGAATTTGAAAAATGAGAATTGAGCAAATTAACTCAAAAGAGCTAAGACAATTAGTCAAATTATCTTGATTTATTCCTTTTACATTTATAACTACTTTATAGAAGCCTAAATGGAAGACATAAACTATTTTATAACCATACTGGCAGAAGTCAATTTTCAATAAGTCAACTTTGTTGTTGATTGCACAGAATCTGTGTTAGTCAGTCAAAGGGTTGCTGATGCAAAATACCAGAATTTGGTTGGCTTTTATAAAGGGTATTTATTTGGGGTAGAAGCTTACAGTTACTGGGCCATATAGCATAAGTTTCTTCCCTCACCAAAGTCTGTTGCTACGTGTTGGAGCAAGGCAGCTGCTGACATTTGCCAGGGTTCAGGCTTCTTGTGTTCCTCTCTTCCCTGGGCTCCGTTTCTCTCTGGGCTTAGCTCCTCTGTTTTCTCCACAAGGTCAGCTGTAGACTATCAGGTGGACAGCTCACTTCTCTTATCCCAGGGCCTTCTCTACAACATCAAAATTCCAACATCAAAAACTGCTACCTCTGTCTGTTGCCTTGCCTTTTATATTTGATTCCCACCCTACCAAGGGGTGGGGCTCAACACCCTACTGTTGTGGCCCAGTCAATGCCCTAATCATAACTCAGTCATGCCCAGATTAACAGACAAGTTTACAAGTGTAATCCAATATATATTTTTGGAATTCATAATTCCATCAAACTGCCAAATGGCTACAGAAACTATTCAACTTATTTGGAATAGGATAAAGTTAACCATATTTTAATTTCAGTGATGAGAGAATACAGATGTTCAAAAATTGTGAAAATAATGCGAAACTAAAAATACAATCATATCATGTACACAACAGCTTCCTAAACAAGGTTCTTGCACTCTTATCATCAGAAAGTATTTTACTTTTACTGACTGTTTTAAATTAGATCGTCAAGGACATGGCAAGTGCTCCTTACAGATTTCTCTTCAAAAATTGTTAGAAATTCAGATGTAAGTGACACATGAACCCAAATAACATATAAACCTACATGTCTGGACTCTTAATAGGGATGCTTGACCAACATGTGATGTTTTAGAAATAGTTCTATCTGAATAAGAATGTTCTGTGGAAAATATCAGTGAAACCAGATAATCACCTTGGCTAATGATGAATACAGCTTTCAGCTATAGTTCTTAAATGATGCTTATAATAGAAATATTTTGTTAGACAATATCTCAGGATTATCAAAGTGACTGTGAACATTTTTCTGAACCAAGAATATAAATTTTCTTTTAAAAGTATGTGTCTCTCTAGCCAGCAACAGAGATGTTTGCACCCAGGGCCAGAAGCCCGTATTATTTCCTAGACACATTGCCAGTTCTGATTCTCTGAGAGGAGAAACACTTCCCCAGGGTCTTCTTTAGAGTTGCTGCCACTTCTTTATTCCTCAAGCTGTAGATAAGTGGGTTGAGCATGGGAGTGAGGATGGTGTAGAAGGCAGACACTACCTTGTCTTTCTTTGGTGTGTGGTATGAATGGGGCAGACCATTGGTGTAGAAGGCTGCCCCATAGGAAATGCACACCACCATGATGTGGGAGAAAGAAGTAGCAAAGGCTTTGCGCCAGCCCTCAGCAGAGTTCATCCGATGAACGGTGATCAGCCTCTGTGTCTTGGAGACACAGATGACAGATATGGGAATGAGCAACATCAGCACACAGCAGGCATACATCAGGGTTTCATAGAGGGAGGTGTCAATACATGACAGCTTCAACACAGCTGGGATCTCACAGAAAAAGTGATTGATTTCTTGGGACCCACAGTAAGGGAAACTCATAGTGACTGGGGTAAGTATAAATCCATCCAAGGAGCCCCCAACCCAGGAGCCCACTGCCATAAGCAAGCAAATCCTGTGGTTCAGGAGGTGAGGGTATCGGAGGGGGTTGCACACAGCTACAAAATGTCATAGGCCATGAGTCCCAGCAACAAGAATTCTTCTCCAATCAGGGTCACATAGAGGAATATCTGAACTGCACAGCCTATGAAGGAAATGGTCTTTTCCTTGGACAGAAGGTCTTGTAACATCTTCGGGACAGTGATGTAGATATACATTGTATCCATGATGGAGAGCTGGCTAAGTAAGAAGTACATGGGCATGTGCAGATGTGAGTCCATGTAAATAAGCAGGATCATGACCACGTTGGCTGTTACAGCCACCACAAAGATGGAAAAGATGACTGCAAAGATAAGGCCAGGAAACACAAGGTGGGTGATGTGTCCCAAGAGGATGAAGTCAGTGGAGTTCTTAAAACTGGCCTCCATGTCCATTTCACATGATAGCACTTAGCATAGCAAAGACAGAAATTTAGTCATTTAATTAATAATCAAGTATTAATGGAAGACCTAATTATTCATAAAGGAAAGAACATACACTTTGAAGTCAGTATCTTTCAGAATCTTACTTTCAATGTTAATTGTAGTTGTGGCATTGGACGATAAACTAATCTCAAAATTCAGTTTTTTTGTCTATGAAAAAAACCTCAAAGGTCTTATAGTCTATGAAAAAAAAACCTCAAAGGCTACATCTCTCTTCACTAGAAGTGGGAAATAAATATAATTCACAAATTATGAGTTTCAGAGTCTGCTCTATTTTTAACATGAAACATTTCCCAAAAACATTTTCTAATCTTACCACTTAGATTGAAAATTTTCTGAGGTTGGTTATCAGTATCTTTTCTCCTGTATTTCCCTGTTATCAATATACATGCTTGATTACATTTAATTTAAGATGATTACATTGTTATCATTCTCAAAGTCATCCATTTTTGATTTAATTAATTGATAGAGAAATAAATATAATGTCAACAATTCTAGTTAATTTTAATTTGGTTTGCTTTAATTTTTAAACATTTTGATTGTTTGTAACATCAATGAAGACAAGGCAGTATGGCTAACCATTTGAAGGTCGGTGGTCACAGAGGTTTATATCAGGTATTTTATGTCAAAGGAAGATCATGTTTTAGGCATGGGTCACTTTAAATACCTGGGTTCTATCTTTTCTCACAGAATGTCTCAAATGAGGACTTCAGTGAAATTTGCTCAACCTGTAGGTCTAGGACTAATAATTGTGTTGTTCTTTCTGTTTAAAATCATTGAGTCTGCTAAAATTGTATGACTTAGTACACTGAACACAATGACTTATTATTTTCAGCAATAATGTTAATTCAATTTCTCTGAAAGGGTGGCATTCTTAATTTGACACTGTTAGATTGTCCTAGGTAGCAAATGTAGTTGATTAACTCTTTCTTTACTTTTCTTTTCCTATTCTGCTGATTCCTGCTTATTAGAAAGAAATTCCTGGCTTTAAAGGGTAAAAGACAGAGTAGTATTAGAATTCCCTGGAAGAAAATGGGATAAATTGTTTTCTGTCTTATTCTTGAGTAACATATATGAGATTCTGTTTGTTATATGTAGGGACATCGAAAGATTAATTGTCAATTATTATTATTTGGCTTCTCATAAATACTAAATATAGTGTGGATCTCACCACTTAAGTGAAAACATTATTGAAGAAATTTATTTCCTTAAAATAAGCTTCCAAGTTCTAATATTAGCAGATCATTTGCTTCTTCATGAGGAAAATGTGGTCAAGAATGGATATTGGGACATATTTGCTTTGGGTTAAATTTGCTGTGATAAGGCAACTTCATTGAAGCTATCAAGAGAAGTAGGAAGATAAACAAGAGATTGCAATATCTCACAAATCAGAAAGAGAAACTATAGCTTGTCATGTATGAGGCAGAGTTTAGATGTTTTCCATGTATGAAGTTGGATTAAACCATACTTTCCTTGAAGATACTGTGCATCAGACTAAATAATATAAGTCACATTCTTTACCTCAAAAATTTTAATCTATGGCTGAAGATGGAGATAACTGGAAAGCATGGGGCATTTAAAGGACACAAAAGATAATTGCTTTGAAAATAGCACTAATGCAACAAGAAGCAAAAGAAGACTTAGGTTAGTTTTCTTACAGCACACAGACAAAAAAATTGCCTAATTTTAAAATTTGAGATTTAAAAATATAGAAGGAAGAGAGGATTATGATTTGTTTAAATAATATCAGCGAAGAGTCTCAGGCAGCCGAAGGATATCTTGGAGAACTACTGTGTGCAGAATAGGGTGAAGCTGGATTATCCTGAATCTGGAAAGTAAAAGCTGTAAGATTTTGACTCCAAGTATCTAGAAATAGGATATATGAATAGTTTGCTGTTTGAGTAGGAAGCATGATGAAATAGCTATTTAAGAAAGATATATCTGGCAGATACAACCAGAATAGTCTTGAAAGAAAAATGATTAATATTAACTACCATTAATATTTTTTATTGAAACCACACTGGACTGAATCCACTGGTTTCTTTTTCTTCCCTTTCTTTGCCTATATCCACTAAACCTGTAAGTCTTTAATTTTTGTCATTAGAATAGTTGTGAGTCTATGAAACAATTATGTATAACATACGGGGCTCCCATATGGTGCCCACTAACACCTTGCATTGCTGTGAATCATTTTTCACAGATGATGAAAGAACATGAAAATAGTACTGCTAACTATAATCTATATATTACATTTGGTGTATTTTCCCCAAAACCACTGTACTATTAACACCCTGTATTAGAATTTTATATATGTTATTGTTTATGAGAGAATGTTCTTACATCTATACTGTTAATCAGTGGATTTCCTGTGTTTTACAGTCCCATGCCTTGTATAATCCATCCAAAGTATACAATCAGTGACTTTCAGCTTCATCACAGAGTTGTGCTGTCATCAACTCAGTCAGTTTTAAAATGTTTTCATTAGTCCACATGGAAAAAAATCCCATACCTCCTTATACTCCTTATTGTCGACCCTGAGAATTGATATAGTATCTTCTTTGCCATTGCTGTAAAAACATTGCAATATTACTGATAACTATAGTCCATAAGTTATATTACTTGTATTTTTCCACATAGCACCATATTCATAACACCTCATAATAGAAGAACATTCTTGTATTTGTACTATTAGCCACAATCTTTATCTACCACCAAAATCACTATATCACTATGTTTTATAAACCCTAGATTATCCTCCAGCTGCCTTTAAATGGCATTCAAGTCCCAAGAATCCCCGTTTCAGCCACATACATACAGCAGTGTTAGTTTTGCTCACTATAATTTTTTACCCTCCACTCTATTCATTTCAATAAATTTACAATAATCCATATTAACAATTCTACACACATTCAGCATCAGTTCACCGTTTTCAACCCACATTTTTTATCCTAGAAACCTACATCTCTAGAACTTAACTCCATGAATTTACTTATTGTATTTAATTCATATTAGTGAGACCATACAATATTTGTCCTTTTGTCTCTGATTTATTTCACTCAACGTAATGTAATTCTTTTTCTACTTTTAAAACTAGCAAACAATTTGGGCATTGCTTCAGGTACTGAAGAGTAGATTTTCTCTCTTCTAAATATGGCAACTTAGTATCCACTGATGCACATTTGTTTCTTATTCTTCAACCTATATTTAATTTTCATGATCACATATTTCCCTAGATATACCCTTCACCTCCTCTATTCAGCCAAATGATAACTGTTTTATTTGTACAATGGAAATGAATCCTATACTTCCTTTCAACCTAGAGGCAATTTGGAAATTTTCAAAGTGGAAAATTAAACATAAAAAAAACAAAGGTAGAAGAGCCTTTTATTACTTTAAAAATTAGTGCTATAATGGAAGTTAGGTAACATCTATTGAACACCCAATGTGTCTGGAATTAGCGCTGTTGGAATTGTCTAGATTTAAATACTAGGTGTCAATATATCTCAAAAATATTTTTAAGGATACCATCACTGATCAAGGAAAAAAAGCACATCTGGGTTCCCATGATATTAAATAGTATGTCTAAATTCCAAACTTGCAGCTGCCAGAAGGATGGCTACTATTTTGATCAATGGGAGATAACTTTCTGAGCAGTGGCATCAGACAGCAGATGTGGTGACAAATAGAAACCAAAGAACAGGGCCTAGCAATCATTTAGGCCTCCTCAATAATGCTGTAGAGGAGGAAATTGAGGCTAGAGGCAAGCAGCAACTACACAAGAGTAGCAGTAACAGAGTGGGTGGTGAGAAGTCAAGACCATGTTCACTATTATGCTATATAATCTAAATACCAAACATGTAAATATAACACTATTCTGCTCCAATTAAGCAGACCAATGTGCTTTTATGCAGCCATGCTAGGAACATATTCAGAGGATTTCATTAAGGAATATTATCTGTCTATTAAAAAATAGTGTGGTCTTGAGAGTTTCCATTTCTATGAGCACATATAAACATATGAATGACTTATGGAGTAAGAAAAGCAGAAAGTTCTTAAAATAATAAGAAATATTGAAAAAAAGATTTCAATATGTTTTCATTTACTCTAAATCAGGCAAAAACCTGTACCCACACCTGGCCACATACAAAGAAAACAACTCTTATTTTTAAAATGTCCATAAAATAATCTGTGTTTCTCCCTTAATAATGAACATACTTACAACCTACCTACCCATTAACATCTGAAAATTCCTCATGATGAATACTAAGCATACATTTCAAAACATAAGCTCTTGAAATTTCCTTTTTTCTTCAATGAATCCTTTCATGACTAGATTTCCCTTAGCTTCCAATTTTTAAAGAAAAACCATCATTTTTCAATAGGCAAGTTGTCAGAATGTATTTATTTATACTTCCTAAACTTGAAGAGAAAATTGCCTCTGTCATTAGCAGATAATATCTCAGCATGGCAAATTTTATTCATCAAAGTGATGCCTAAAGAAAAAATCCCCATTTTCAGAGATGGTCAGTGTGATTTCTATGTAAAACTAAGACTCTACCTCAGAGCAGCTGAGTCCAAATTTCAGTAATGTGAGAGTGAAATGACAAAACTTCTTAAAAACTTGGTTATGGTGGTGGGGCTTGGGGAAAAAATGATGTTTCAGCATATCCCATGAAGAATCCCCTGTTTAGCAATTAATGTGAGTTTATTTGGTTACCATGTGCATTAGAGGAAGGACAAACAAAACCCATTCCCTCTTGCCAGAGGGTATATTCCTTTCCCAAGAGAAAGGTTGCAATCACTTATTGATATTTCATCATAACAGTATTTATCCAGTTCTAGCATTTGTGCAGAGTAATAAAAAATATTGACAATATCAATAAAACAAGAGTCTATGTTAAACTGAAAAACACCCTCTCCTTCATGTAATTGGTGTATTTTGAGGGTATATATATATATATAT